>JAPYZL010180955.1:0-11772 GCA_030522825.1 Platygaster orseoliae
TTCCCAGGGTTTTTGTTGATATTTCCCGCTGATTTCCGAGTACCCCAAAAAGGGGCTTTTGTTCCCGGATTCCATAGAAATAAAGTGGCCTTTTTTACGGATGCATGGGAAAAAAGGGTTTTTTTTTTTCAATTTTTATTTATATCAGTTTTTGAAATATTCGTGATATTTTTGGTATTTCCATCGAGTTCATAGAGAATGTGGAACATTTATTTACCTTTCAACAATTTTTTTTGTAGTTTAGTGTAGTTCTATAAAAATACTAGAAAACGCGTCGAAATGTTTTGAATACAAAAAAAAAAGAATAATACAAGAAATACATAAAAAATCTATAGATGAAATTTTTTTCAGAAATCTATGAAATTACTAAAAATTGATCTAAATTTGAATTCCAGTGCATCGAACTCTAAAAATCTATACAGTAATCTATTCAATATCTAAAAATACATGAAAACATCGAAGAATTATTAAAAATTTCATAAATACTAAAAAAAAAAAAATACGCGTATGAGGCTAGATCTTTATTAATGCTCAAAAACTATGTATGAATAAATTCATTGATAATTTAAAAAAACTTTGAATCCTACAGCAAACAATTCTAAAAATCTATATATAAATCTAAGAAAATGCTAGGTAATAAATCCATAGAATTATATAAATACTAAAAAAATAAGAAAAAAAAACTGGAAATATTGAATATCTGTATAAATATACTGCTTACTGAAAAATCAATATAAGTACTTAAAATTATAAAATTTCCAAACTTAAGCAATGAATTCTGGCTATTTTCAGAGTGATCCATATAAATACTAAAAATTTTAAAAAATCTTAGAAAATATGATACACTATGAAAAATGTAGAAATCTATAAAATACTTGAAATATGTGTGTGTTGTTACGATTTTTCCAAAAATCCAGAAAAACATTTTTATTTTTCAGAACTTTGTTTGCTACAGCATGGAATTCTTAAAAGCTAAACAGAAATTCTTACTGATATAAGAAAATTTTTCATGTTGTATAAATACAAACGAATTATGAAAAGTACCAAAAGTATTAGAAAAAAATGAATAAAAAATAAAATCTCAAAATTCAAAAACTGAACAATCGTACCCTCGTATTCAGATCGTAAAAGATTAAAAATATTTTAATTTTTCAAATTTATTTTTTGATTTTAATAATTTACTTCATATGATTATTTATTATTTTTATTTCATTTTATTTTCATATATAATATATAATGAATAAATGGTAATCAATGAATATTTAATAATTTATTTCAATTTGATTTAATTTAATTATTATATTAAAAATATATTTTTTCTAAAAACCCGTTTCAAAAAAATTCACTGCCAAAGTCCTTCATTACATACAAGATATCACATAATTATGTAATAAATATCATACATTATAAATTACATCGTAATATAAAACAAATAAATTCTAAAAATTGAAACATATTAAAAACTATAAACATGACTAAATACGGTATTATTTGTATTGCAATCTATTAAATTTTAATCAACATTATTGTACAACCCCTTAAGGGTCATTTTATACAGTATACTCTAAAACTTATATTCCCAACGGAATCTCAAAGCGGAAAAAATGGCTGAAGCCGCGACAATCACATAAATAACGCTAATTTCCTCATTTCCCGCGTAACAACCTTTTTCCTCTCACGCGGTGGCTTGTGCACGCACGTACGTCCCTGAAAAATCTTGATGAAAAAGCAATCCGCGTTTGAGAATGCTGGATAGTATACCATAAGAAAGCGGCAGGCCCTCGCTGCCGCGTATATACGTATAGGATGCGATTGGTGTTTTTTGCCAGGAAGCGAGCGTCATCCCGAGGATTCGTTTCAGGTAGGGTGATCGGCTCGTGATCGAGGAAAGGCGTAGAAAGCAGGAGCTAAAAAAAAGCGGTTGCGTCACCCGCGAAGAGGCGATTAATCGGGGAGCGAAGACGACGGTGGAGCTGGCGCGAGTCGGCGCTCAATCGAGGACAGTGGAGGCCCCGGAGTTAAGGTACAACTGCATTTTTATAGTAGCTTCACCGAGCAAAAAGTTATGGTAACGTTTTCCAAACTATTCTCAAAAGTATCTACCATGGTATCTGGACACTTTTCCGCGTTCATTTTTCCGCTGGACATTTTTCCGCATGTACAAGCTTCCGCAAATTTTAGCAAATAAAAAAACCTTCGTTCTATTATAATCTCATTATATTTCCATTTCAAACATCATTGCAAATTTCTCATGCAATGCGAATTATTATTTTTTTGTATAAACTTTTTATATAATTTACTTTTTTTTACTTTTTACTAACTTTTAATACGTTATCTATAAAATTTCCTTCTGTACATTAAAAATTCACTTATTTATTATTCCAAGACTTGTATTTTTTTCTCTTCTTGTTCAGTGATCTTGAATATTCCATCTTCACATTTTTTCAAAACATAAAAATTTTAAAGTAATTAATATTGATTTTGAAATGGCCAAAAAATATATATTTCTATAACAAATCAATAGCCTCATCTTCTGAAATTTCGCCAATCAGTTTTATGTTCCTTCCTCTTGGGAGTTCAGTATTTTCGTTGAAATTCTGTATTTTAACCAAAGTTTCGAATTCACCATCTGTTTCTGAACCGAAATGTGCATGTTTTTTGCCTACTTTTCCAAATTTATAATAAATGAATCTCTCAATATCTGAAAAAATCATAATTTATCAATACTTTTCACTAATTACAATTTTAAGAATTACAATGAATAAAAACAGAATAAGGAAGCTGAATAGAAGTAAAGAAGAAAATTAGTAAGCTGTATCTTAAAAACTTAATGATGAAGGTAGAAGAAATATATCATATTTACAACTGAAGATGAATAAAATTTTTTCCAAAATACGTGTTTTTTATTTCAATAACTTAATTATAAAAAATATTTTTACATAATAAAATAAAAGGTGTTACATTTTTTTAAAAATAAAATGTTGAAAAATAATAATTAATTATTTATGAAATATAAAATAAGTCATTTTTTGTGATAAAATGAAAAAAATTTTAATAAAGAAAAAGGAGAGAATCAGGAGAAAAATTATTTAAAAGAAAAAATGGTGGTCGGAAGTCTTTTCTATGAAAAATAATTTTTTTTTAATATTTCCTTCACGCACCAGAAAAAACGAAAAACCTATAGAATATAGAAGTTGTTAAAAAACTGAATATCTATGTATGTACGAATAACTGAAAAAATCTATGAGATAACACACTCAAAACCTTGAAAATTTTGAATTAGTATATAGTATAGAATTTTAGAAATCTTTCTAAAAATCAATACAAATCCAAAAAGAAATTGTTAAATCGTAGAATATAGAAAAGAAATACGGAAGATACTGCTTTTTTGAAAAATTTGTTCAAATACCGGAAATCTTGAAGATCATTTCCGAGATGAATATTTATTTTCGAATATACTAAAAAATCATACAAGAACTTATTAAATGCAACGATCACTAATTGTCATGGTAACTGGAAAATAAAAAAATTGAATTTATTACAATTCATTTTCATATTTGTTATATACATAAAAAATATGTCCGAGCGGAGAAAAGGTCATGCGGAAATCAGGTTTGCGGACAAAAGTTCATACGGAAATCGTGTTTTCGGAAAAATGTCCAGCGGAAATACGAATACTAAAAAATGTACCCCAATCATTTACCATACTATGTAACTCAAATTCTAAAACTAAATCCTTAAACTGAACTAAGTTAAGCAATGCTGTAAAGAGGAGTTTTGGGGGCTCAAACATCTCTTGAGATTAGGGTAAAATAATTTATTATTTTGTGTAATAGTAGAATAAAAGAAAAGTAAACTCAAAAATCAATGAAAATACAAACAATAACAGAGAAACGCGTTGAATTAATTATAATGATTTTTTTAAAATGAAGTAATAGAAAAAAAATGAAAAAAGGCGGAAATGATCAAAAATGCCAAAAAATAAACAATAATAGCAATCCTGGTTTCAGAATAGTTATAATAATAAATGTTTACCTAGGATGATGTAGAAAATAAGAAATTTGAGAAATTGTTTTGAACCAGTAAATAATATTAAAAAATTAGAATTTTCGAAAATGTTGAAAATCTTAGAGACTTTGAACTCTGGAGCTTAGAATTCTAGAAAGTTAGACAGAAGTTCATAAAAATATAAAAACGGGTTTCAAACCGTGAACAAACTGAAGAAATAATAAAAGTATTACAACTCTATGAAAGGAACTGTTTTTTGAAAAATCTGAATAAATACGTAGGATCTATAACACTTGAAATTCTAGACCATCGAATTAACGAAAAAAAGGAATAATGAAAATACTAAAAATAACAGAATAATGTCTCGACTGTATAATAATTTTTCAAAAGGAAGTATTTGAGGAAATAAGAATAAAAAATAATGAAATTAGGGGAAAATGATAAAAATGTACTTACTGCAATCTTTAAAACGTAACTAATCGTTTTCTGTTAATTCTCAAAATAAATAGAATTCAAGAATCTTAATTTCACCAACTCAAAAATAATAATAATCCTAGTTTCAGAATAATTGTAAACATAAATGTTCAGCTAGGTTAACGTAGAAAAAATAAATTTCGGATTTTTTTTGACATAGTGATTAATAAAAAAAATTAGAATTTATTAAAATGTTGAAAATTTAAGAAACTTCGAACTCTAGAGTTTTGAATTATAGAAATTTAAACGGAAATTCATTAAAATACCAAAAAGCGTTTCAAACCATGAATAAACTGAAGAAATAATAAAAGTATAAGAATTCTATGAAAGAAATGATATGTGAAAAATCTGAACAAACGTACGATTTATAGAACTTGGATTTCTAGATCATCAATTTCTTAAAAAACCTTGAATCGTGTACTTCAACTTCAAACTGTGCAAGAGAAGTGAAACTCAAATTTAATTTCAAATTTGTAAGTTTTAATTTCAATGTTTAATTTTTCAAAATCACTGATGTTTGGTTTTTTTCATTTACTCGAATTTTTCTCCTCGATTTGTATCTGTTTTGTTTTTTTTTCTTTGTAGTATTTGTTTTTACACTTATGCTTTTGAAAATCGCACGCAAAGTTTCATTTCTTCCGTGTGTTTTTCAACAAACCACAGTTTTTTCCCTTGACTTGTATCTGTTTGTTTTTTTGTATTATTTATTTTTAAACTTGTGCTTTGATAAATCGCACGCAAAGTTTCACATCTGCCGTGTGTTATTTAACACACGAGGCATTCCACACGAAAACAGCACGGCTTAAAAATGACAGTCACCGATTTTCCTGAATTTTTTTTTTCGATTCCTGTTTATAAAACATAAACCTCCTCAAAATTTCAGCTCATACAAAATTTTTTTAAAAGAGTTATGATTTTTCGAATTTTTCTGCGAAATTCCGATTTTTTCGGAACTTTTTGCGAATTTTTTTTTCGCAAGTTGGTTTGTGGCGTAAATTTTGTTCACAGTGACATTTCCTATGTAAAATTTTCTGAGGGATTCATTTTATTAGCGCATATTTTCAACAAAAAAGTGCTCAAAATTTACTTTCGAAATTTTTTTGAAAAAAACTTTTTTGAAAAAAATGCTATTTTTTGGGAATTTTTTTTCCAGCTTTAAACTTTCTATGGAGTCTTTACTTTGGTATGAAACTGCAATTTTGATGTGTTTCGGTGAAATAAAGTTTCACCTGAACAAAGTATACATTTTTGACCCATTAATGCCTTACTTCGTAAAAGGCAATTTTTGCAATGTCAGAAATAGAGCTCGTTACATTTTTACGGATAAAAATTTCTATAAAACACGACAAACATTCTCATGAGATAGAAAAATTTGTAACTCTAAACTCCAAAAGTCGCGTAACTTTGAAATCCCGAAATCCGAAAAATTGAAAATTCTAAAACTCCGAAAGCAATATTATTTTTTTTTATGTGCCTAAAGTTCCGAACGTTTATGAAATAAACGAAAACGACAAAAACTTCATTTTTAATTTCCACCCATCATTAAAATTAAACATAACGTGAAATGTTAAATAATATTTGTTAAATATCGAAAATTAGAATTTAATTCTATTACTGAGAACGATATAATAGTATATTATTGCGATTTTTGGAAATGCCTGTTTTGACGAAACGAAAGGTTGCAGCCCGAGGCGAAGTCGAGGGTTGTAATCGTTTCGTCGAAAGAGGCAATTTCCAAAACTCACAATACGATATTTTATTCACAGTTCGCTAGTAATTCACGTCCAAATATCCGATTACTAGCAAATTGTGAGTACAATTTTTTTTCGTTTATTTTTAAACCTTTGGAACTTCAGAGACATTTTTGTTACCTTCACCTCTAATCTCAATTCGTCAAAATCCTTACAATATTGCAGAAATAATGAAAAATGCCTAAAATGCACTATGATTTCCCAAATCGTACGAGTTCCTTAGGCCAAAAAGTAATTGAAATAAATTAATTATGTAATTAATTTTCATTTTTTAAAATTATTTTTGCAACAAATTAATTTAATTGATTAACTTTATTTAATCTATAATAATAAGTAATTAATTTTATATAACAAAAAATTTAAATAAATTCAAATAAAGTAGTACAAATAAAAAAAAGATGAAGTAATTTGTTGTAAAATAAATGAAGGAACGGGAGGAGGCGGCACTGCAGACGCGGGAAGCACAAGAAAGCATGATCGGCCGAAGGAACTGGGCCCTCAGGCTCTCGGTGGTGCTCAACGTTTGCGTGCTCTTGTACGTGTGCGCGCACTTCCGGGTCTCCAGTCCCTGGGTCGAGGAAGGAATCGCGAATTATGGTGCTCAAGCCCAGGTGGAGATCGCCTATGGCCGTCCCAACGCCACCGGGCCAAACTCCCCGAGGAAGTTCAACATTTCCTCCGTCGTTTCTTCTATCAGCTCCTTCTTCGTCCCCCCCTCGGCCCCCGAAGACAAATCCCCCGAGAAGGTCCGAACCACCCTCGCTAAAGCGGCCAACGAGACCGAAGCCAAAACTCAATATCGCAACGAAACCGTGAGTTTTTTTTCTACTATACAGATTTTAAATTCCTTTGAGCGAGAATCCTACGAAACAAATTAGAGTGGAAATTTCACTCTTTATGGATGAAATGTGAATTTTTTTAAAGTGGTACTTTACTCGAAAAAACGAGCGATTAATCCACTTAACTTTTTCGTGATCGTTTTCCAGTTTTAGCGGGTGCAAAATCACGAATAAACTAAAAAATGATCGTATTTTTACAGCAGGTGGAAAATCATGAACGAACAGAATTATCTATTTTTTCAATGTTATCGATTGCGAAATAATTTAATAAAATATAATTGAAAAAAAGTAAACCCATTTTTTGAATAATTTTATTATTATTTAAATTAAGGAAAATTTAAATTACACTAATTTAAAAAAATATAATAATATTTTCAATCACAAACTAATAAAAAAATGATCGTTCGTATTTTTCAACTCGTGAAAAATCATGAACAAATAGAATTATCCATTTTTTGAAAGCTATCAATTACGAAATAATTTAATCAAATATAATTTGAAAAAAGTAAACTCATTTTAAAAATAATTTCATTATTATTTAAGTCTGAGAAAATTAATATAATGGAATTTGAATTAAGCTAATTAAAAAAAAAATAATATTTTTAATCACGAACTAATAAAAAAATGATCGTTCGTATTTTTAAACTCGTGAAAAATCATAAACAAATAGAATTATCTATTTTTTCAATGCTATGAATGACGAAATAATTTAATAAAATATAATTAAGAAGAAGTAAAGTCATTTTCTAAATAATTTTATTATTATTTGAATTAAGGAAAATTTATATTATTCAATTTAAATTTAACTTATTTAAAAAAAATTATAATATTTTCAATCACGAACTAGTGCAAAAATGATTGTTCGTATTTTTTTAACTCGTGAAAAATCATGAACAAACAGAATTATCTATTTTTCAATGCTGTCAATTACGAAATAATTTAATCTACATAATATAATTTGAAAGAAGTAAAGTTATTTTTAAAATAATTTCATTATTATTTAAATTTAAAAAACTAATATAAATTAATTTGAATTTTACTAATTTAAAAAGTATAATAATATTTTTAATAACGAACTAATAAAAAAATGATCGTTTGTATTTTTCAACTTGTGAAAAATCATAAACAAATAGAATTATCTTTTTTTTAATACTATCAATTACGAAATAATTTAATAAAATACAGTTAAATAAAAGTACACCCATTTTTTAAACAATTTTATTATTATTTAAATGAAGGAAAATTTATATAATTTAATTTAAGTTAGAATAATTTTAAAAAAATCTAATAATATTTCTAATCACGAACTTATAAGAAAATAATCGTTCGTATTTTTCAACTCGTGAAAAATCATGAACAAATAGAATTATCTATTTTTTCAGTGCTATCAACTACGAAATAATTTAATAAAATATAATTTGAAAAAAGTAAACACATTTTTAAAATAATGTCATTATTATTTAAATTAAGGAAATCATTATCATTTAATTCAAATTTAACTAATTTAAAAAAATATAATAATATTTTTAATCACGAACTAATAAAAAAATGATCGTTCGTATTTTTTCAACTCGTGAAAAACCATGAACAAACAGAACTATCTACATTTTCAATGCTATCACTTACGAAATAATTTAAGAAAATATAATTCAAAAAAGTTAACTCATTTTTTGAAGAATTTTTCGGTTACTTAAATTGAAAAAAAATTAAAATAATCTAATTTTAATTAAACAAACTTAAAAAAATGAAATAATATTTTCAATCACGAACGAATAAAAAAATGATCGTTCGTATTTTTACAACACTTGAAAAATTATGAACAAACAGAAAATAATATTTTTCTTCCCCAAAAAACACATTTTGTGTAAAATATCAATATCTATTAACTTCGTTTTGGACTCGTTTCTTTTTTTTTTCGAATCCTGAAAAATAATGAACGCATAATTTAGCGATTAAAAAAAGCCACGAAAATTTTCGTTTTTTTTTTGAAGCCCTAGTTACAAAGTTAACGCCGTAAATCAGGAACTAACACAAAATAATATTTTTTACAAAGCTAGATTTCATAAAAAAAGTCGAAATAAAGAGAATAAACGAAAAATTAGTCTATTCTTCGACCTATTTCCTCGCACATTTTTTCACAAATTGAATAGTTCCACCTTCGAGGCAAAAGTTGATTTATTTGTTTGAATTTTAATTTATCGCTCCCATAATGAACAGCCGCTTTGTAACATATCGCCGTAAAAAGTACGATGTCGATAGCGATAACTGGCGGTAAACGTTGAGAAAATGACGTTTTTAGGGTGCATTTAATTCATTTGTTATCGTGGAACAATGAGCAATTTTGTTTGAAACACGACTTGTTTTTTGCACTGCCTTGTTCACGATATTTGCGTAGCCTTGATTATAACTATATCAGCGCTTGCCAGGGTAATTATAAAAGTGGCTGCGAGAGATTGTGGACAAACCTATTTCGTATTTGAAAACAAACCTGTTTCGTTATTGGCCTCTGCAACTTATTGCTCGATTATTATTCTAGAGCGCTTTTTTTCATCAGACGATTTATTGATGCACTGGTTTTTTTAGCGAAATTTCTTTTTTTTATTGTGAATAATACTGGATTTACTGGATTTTTTCCACATTTACGAACTTTCAATAAATAAATTGAAATTTTTCATTTACATTGAAACGTTTTTAGCTGGGGCAATAAATTTTCGATTCTAATTTTAGCGTTTGTCGTTGCCAAATACACGAAAACATTTATTTTTAAACAGGAGCAACAAAAGACTACGCCGACAACTGCGGCACCCTTGAAGCTTGAGGAAACTATCAAGTGCTGGGACAAATTCCCGGAGCCGAAGACTGGTCAGCGCGGCGATTACTGGGTTTTGTACAATTACGTGCCAATGTCCAAGTCGGTGCGATGTTGGGAAACGGTGACGTACACGACACACGCGGACTATACGTTCCTCGACAACCTGGAGCCGTTGCTAGAGAAGTGGCGGGCCCCGATATCCGTGGCCCTCCACGCCCCAGGCACCGACTTTGCTCCAACCCTCGAAGCCATTAAGTACCTCAGAAACTGCGCCAGCCCCCTCGTCACACAACTCGTAACCTTCCACGTTTATTTCAGCGCCAAGCACATACCAAAAAATGTGAGTTCCAACAACTCAACTTCCTAAATTTTTGAAGTGAAACTTTTTAACCGGCGCATGGCGCTCGAAATATCTTGAGAAGAGAAAGCTAAATGAGCCGAACGGGATTCGAAGCGTTATTTGACGTGATGTGATCTAACCTAACCTAACCTAAGCATCGAAAGATCTTAAGAAGATCTTAAAAAAGATCTTAAGAAGACTTTAAAATCTTCAGAAGGCCTTCAGAAGACTTTAGAAAGATCTTAAGACCTTAAAAATATCTCAAGAAGATCTCAAGAAGATCTTAAGAAGACCTTAAGAAGATCTTCAGAAGACCTCAAGAAGATTTTCAGAAGACCTTAAGAAGATCTTCAGAAGACCTTAGAAAGATCTTAAGACCTTAATAAAGATATCTTTAGAAGATCTGAAGACCTTAAGAAGATCTCAAGTCTTAAGACTTGACTTTGACCTGACATTGACTCGACCTTGACCTGACCTTTATCTTGACCTTGACTTTACCCTCCCCTTGACCGTCACCTTTATTTGACTTTCACCTGACCTTCACTCAACCTTCATCTTTACTTTCACCTGACCTTCATCTTGACCTTGACTCGACCTTGACTTTACCCTCGCCTCGCCTTAAGATCTTCATAAAATCTTCTTAAGATCTTTCGA
Organism: Platygaster orseoliae; assembly: GCA_030522825.1. Lineage (NCBI taxonomy): Eukaryota > Metazoa > Arthropoda > Insecta > Hymenoptera > Platygastridae > Platygaster > Platygaster orseoliae. The sequence goes on from JAPYZL010180955.1 coordinate 10,879, forward strand.
TGTTCAAAATCGGCAATTAAATAAAAGTTTAAAAAGAGTTTAAAACTTTAAAAAGTTAGTAAAATTTAAAAACTTAGTAAAACTTTAAAAAGTTTAAAACTTTTTTTCAATTAACTGTATGTGTTACTTACAAATCTTCGTTGATTATATAATTTTTTGTTTGTCATAACATTTGAATGAGGTTTCCAAAAAAGTTTCACTTCTCACGCAAGGTCTTAAGCTTGGTAATTGTTTCGATTGAGAATCCTGCAAATCAAGCTGCACTGTTAAAAATGTGATTAATTTCAATATAAAAATTCATGTATGTTATTTACATTAAAAATAATAAACGATTGTATTAAACTCAGACTAATTAACTTATCTAATAATTTCAATTAACACATATTAAAATTAATAGACTTGTACATTGTATATTGTACAAAAAATTCAAGGAACTAGTCAATTAAAACTCAAGAGCGTTTATTAATCTTCATCAACTTTGTATATTGGTTTTCAAATGCGTTTATGTAAAAAACTTCCAAGACAAGTTTTATTGAAATTAATACAAAAATATCTAACAGTGTGGAGTGGAAAAAATATACCACTCTGTAACAATTAAATTTCACTCACTTAGAGTGAAATTTCCACTCCAGTTTGATTTGCAGGATTCTCCCTCGAATAGAGAGAAATCAATTAGGGGAAAGTGGGGTAATGACGGCCATCAGCATTTTCGGTACTTGAAATTGACGTAGGTCTAAATCGTTTACTGTGACAGAAAGCTTATTCCATAAGCTTGTTTTTAAGTAGATGCTGAAGAGTGTGGATTTATTATAACTTGTAGTTCCAGACCAGTGCCGATACGTAACTATCCGAAAGTTTTATAAGGTGTTCAAAATATCGATTATTTCGTCAACA
>JAPYZL010180977.1:0-10722 GCA_030522825.1 Platygaster orseoliae
GTAAAAAGGTTTTTTTTTTAAATAAATTTATTCATGACAAATATTTGTAATGAATTTTTTGTTGAATTTGTCCGGATTTTGGTGGCGCACCCTGTATGCTTGTAATCTACTGAAAATATAAAGTAGATTTTAGAAAAATTTATTTAAGCATAAAGTTAATAAAATTTCGAAGTGAGGAAAAGAAATTCGATGTAAATTGGTAAAAAACTTTGTTTAATCTCATATTGTAAACTTGGATCACAATAAGAACTTTAAAACTTGAGAAACTTCAAAATATTAGTTTAGATTAATTGAAATTGGAATTTTAATTGAATTAAATTAATATTATCCATGGCTTCTAATAAAAATAGCTATTATTTTGATTTGAATGTAAAATAAATCATAAGAATTCTTGTATGAATAACAATTTTTTTTAATTTTAACTTGAATACTTCTTTGAAAAATGAACAAATACTGAGAAATTAAGTGTGTTTGTAATCTACTGAAATTATTAAGTGAATTTTGAAAAAGTTAATTTGAATATAGAATTACTCAAATTTTTAACTAAGGAAAAAAATGCGATGTGAATTAATGAAAAACTCTTTTTAACCTCGTATATTATACACCCGGATCACAATAAAAACTTTTCAAACTCGAGAAACTTTAAAATAATTGAATTAATAAAAATTCGAATTTTAACCGAATTGAATAAACTTTTCGTTTTAATTATAAAATTAATATATATTATGAAAATTCTTGTATAACTTGAAAGTTCCTAAAATTATTAACTAAGGGAAGAAAAGTGCGATATACATTACTTTTATCATAAACACAAAATTTACACTGTTTAATTATTTCGTGGACTTGAAGTAATTTTAGAATCTCAGAACACTTAGTAAAAAAATTCTGGAACTATGAAAAATATACTCCATTCTCAAAAAAAGCTCAATACTAAATAAAATAGTAAAAACTTCGTACAAAAATACTATTTCTCAGCGTTTTTCCCATTTTTGAAATATTGATTACTTGCTTCAACCACTTAGTTCGATTTTTCTGATCATATATATAATACTGTAGAAACACATCTATTACAACCTAAGTAAGAGAATAAACAATCACGAATTGATTATTATAGTTCAAACTCACACGTAAATGGACATTCATGAATATTATTATTTAGTCTTATCCTTTCAGGAACTCTTCGATGGTAAGAAAATAATTTCGAAGACCGTCCAAGCTATTTTTTTAACCACACATGGATAATCTCAATGACGCAAGTGATTTGAAAAATATTAACTATATTGTTACTGCTTCAGTCTTGGAATGTACAATGTAAACAATGTAAACACATACTGCATTATAGTTCTTTTACTTAATGACCAAGAAAAATAAGTTATCTTAACTTAATTTCCTCTGGAATATAAGATACTAAAAGGACATTAATTTATGGTGCCCTATAATATCCCCCCCCCTCCCTCTCTACCTCTCCTATGTACTTTAGAATAGAGTAAAATTTTCAAACTGAATATCTCACAAGCTTATGTGCATGTAAAACCAATTAGAAGGCAAGAAATTTCTCTTAATATTTTTTAAAAAAACTAAAAACATAGTTTTCATCAAAATTTCGTTATTATTACGTAAAAATTTGAATGGACTATATGAAAACTAAGTAAAATTGTTAAATAAGCAATTTTTCGATTGAGGAACATGAGGATGAAAAATTAACACTATTTTAAGGAGATGTGGGAGGCAGTTTACGATACGAAAACATCTGAAATAAGGCCACCCTTAACGAATACAATTAGTCGAGTACTTTTCGAGTTATTTGAAGTCTTTAGTAGTCGTTAGATCAGAACTTGGAAACTCGAGAATAATCACGAGTAATAATTTAAAGGCCACTCCAATCAGTTACCTATGAAGCGCATTTTTCACAAATTTTTGTTCAGTCAATGAATCTTCATTCTCTCTCTGTGACTTACAAATTAATATTGAAATTTTAGGAAACAACGTTGATTAATTGATTCAAACTTCAACATTTCCACATGAATCAGAATTCGAGTTTATATATTATTTTCACACTATGGAAACTTTATGTGAAGTTTTGCCATTTTCGTTATAAAGTATCGACGTAAGAATGATCAGTGTTTTCATTATCCATGTTTGTGTACTACGTCGTTTCAGTTTCGTTCATTTGGATGAAATGCAAAGGCAAATGTTGCAATTTGATCGGGCATTTGACTTTGGATGCATTGGCTTTCTAAAGTTTCCGCACACCAATAGTGTCAATCAATAATTCAATGTTTTTCGGGGACAGAAAAAAACACAGCACAAGATTAAGATGACGAGCATGGTTGGTGTAGCAGTTTGTGTATCAGAAAGCAGAATTTTCAGAGTAAATTAAAAACAAAAAAGTAATGGCAATATTCTACATTATTTACGTTCATATTACGATATTCCTGAATATCAGATGAAATTGATAAATTGCAAGACAAGTGATACTCCACAAGCTAAGATATGTGCGAGTAAAAAGTAGAAAATTAGTTGAGTTAATTTCAATATTCTTGTTAGAAGTCCCTAAATGATTTGTATGTTTTGAAACTGATTATGCAGTTAAAAAATAAATTAAGAAGTCTTTTTTTCTCAAGCGAGTTTTTATTGGAACCTCTTGTATTTGACTAACAATTTTTGCGTTGAATTTTTAAAAAATCGAAAGTGTATGAATAAAAAAAAACTATTAATTCTGCTTTCTTCGAACTGCATCAAAATTGGAAATAGTCAGGTATAGAATTTGTCATGTATGATCATAATATACAGTCATGTTCACGATATGTTAAATATTTTTTATAAATATATGAAAATACTAGAAAAACGCTAAAAAAGTTTGCAAGTACGAGAAAAAAAACGAAGAAACATGAAATCTATTAAATTAGAAATCGGTTGAAATTCAAATTCTATTATGTACATACAGCGATATAAAAAAATGTTAGAAATCTATAACAATACTAATAACCTTTGAAAATTTCAAAAATACTGAAAAATGTGAAGAATAATAGAATTCTTTGAAAACCCCAAAACTTTGAGTGAACTGAATTTCCAAGAAAAACTATAGAGTTACAAATTTCATAGCATATATTTATAGAAATTTATACAGAAAAACATGAATATACTAGAAAAACATTTAAATTGTTGTAATTATAATACTGAAAAAATACGAAAAACAAATACTTAAAATTATATTAAAGAAAACGTTACCTGAAAAATCAATTCAATTCTAGAGGTTTACAGAACGATCCACAGACCCACTAAAAATCTATGAAAATATCAGTAAATATCATAAAATTTCTTTAAGAACATACAACACGAAAATTCTTGAAATCTATGCAATGTCCAAAATCTGTGTTACTATAATTTTGTCAAAAATTTACGAAAATATAAAAAATTTCAACTTCGAGAATCCAAGAGCATCGAGTTCTAGAAAACTGCATATAAATTCATCGTTATTAATGCTACATATATTATAAGTAATGGATTATATAAATATCGTAAACTTTGTATCTCAGCTGACATTTCATATTGCCTCAAGATTGCAGACATATTGCAAGTGAAATATTACATCTTGCAGTAACGTTATAGGGAGACTGCAAAAACGTTGCTGCAATATGAAAATGTCCTCCATAATTGCATTTGCAATGTTGCATACATATTTCAGCAATATTCCAGTAATATTGCAGCAATGTTTTAGTAAGATTTAGTAAAATTTCAATCTTGCGGCAATATTAATGAAACATTAACATTGCAGTAACATTCCATACACAATATTGTAAAGATAATATTACCGGTACATCGCAGCAATATTATACGAATTTCTGCAATATTACATGCCAGCTGGGATACGTAATAATACATGAAAAATTCCTCCATGGCCGTGATCATTAAGGAAAAAATTCAGCGATCGCATACCTGAGATTTATCGTATTTCAGTCTCTTCCATATACAATTTTTCTTATCCTGATTATTGGACGAATTTGCTGGCGGCGGTTCGCTCCCGGAAGCGTTGTAATTGGGGTTCGAAAATGTCAGTACGTTTCGTCTACTAGCGTACGTGTATTTTTGTTGTTTCGTTCTCCGCTGGCAGAGAAGGTATATGATGATGACGAAAATAATCACAGTTATACCCATAATGATGACTATCGCGATTTGTACAGTCCTGGAGCTGTCTCCTTTTTCTTGTTTCTTGTAATTTTTGAACTTGCCGTCTCCGTAACCTCTGTTCGGCCTCGTCACTATTTCTGGTATTTTCGCCTCTTCCGTTTCATCGATCTCGTCGTAATTTGGGTCATTTTCAGTGCCAGGTTTTCTCAATGGAACGTGTTTTTTTGGAACTAATAGAAACAATTTTTTTTCAATTTTATTAGAAAAAGTAATGAAATATAAAGAATAAAGAATAATATACCTGTAGAACATGAATCACTGCGACCATCCGGACAAGCGCATTTATATTCTTTGCGTATGAAGAAACAAAAATGACTGCAACCACCGTTGTCGATTGCACAAGGTGTCCAGCCGACTTGCCTTTCGGCGGAAACTGCTTTTATTTCCATCATTCCTCTCAAAGCTGTGCGCATTCGTAACCTGTTTTGTCCTGTTTCTTTGTCGGCTCGTTCCATCATTTCTCGGGTCCAGTCGGCCCAGTAAATGTGATCCCCATACTGAAACATTAAATGAAAAAGAAATATTTGAATACTACTACCTATTGAGAAAAAAAACTAGTTATGCAATAATATTGATTCGGTAAATAATTCCCTGTTCACTTACTTGTGTTAACCCAAAAGCATCCGTGGCTTCTGAGATTAGTTGGATCCTAAACCTCCCATGAAGATCCGACATCTCAATTCTGTGCTTCATCGCGTCTGCCCAATATAGTTTTTTGTTGGTGTAATCAATTGACATGCCATTAGGTAGAATCAAATCACTGTACACGATGCTTTTTTTGTTACTCCCATCAAGTCTTGCTCTTTCAATACTGGGATGTTCGCCAAGTTCAACCCAAAAAAGGTACCCTTCTTTTGGATGCAACGCAATTGACAGAGGCTCCTTCAAACCATCAAGAATTTTTTTACGGTATGAGCCATTCAAACTGGCGACTTCAATTATTTTCGCCTTTAAGTCAGTCCAATAAATATTGTTCGCGATCCAATCAATTGCTATTCTATAGGGTGCAGACATGTTTGAACCTTTCACCAGTGTTTTGGTTTCAAAGCTGTTGCGCGTGTTTACCGATCTGAAAACGAAATTAAAAACGTGGAATTTTTGTTCATGAAATACGCCATGTATTCTAGTACATTTATACCTTATAACATTAAGAGTGACGTCGACGTAGAAAATTAATCCTTTCTCCCAGTGAAAGTCGATGGACAGAGCGTGAACATTTTTCACCGGGAAGTGTACTATTCTCATGTCAGGAGTATCAAAGGACATTCTTGTCAATGATTTTTTATTGGCGAATAATAGGAAGTTTGTGGGGGTCGCATTGCACGTTCTTTGGTCTTCATTCAAAATAATACCAGTAGGGCAGACACAGACCATTTGTTTTCTTGGATTACGAAGGCAGAGATGTGAGCAACCTCCATTATTGTGGCCGCAAACGTCTTCAGAACTTACAGCTGGGGTGTAGTACTATTTAAAATGTGTATAAGTCATCATAGAAGATCGATTACCTGATTTCAACGATTCGAAATGTATAACGTAAAAAATACTCACATTGACTGCCCGTATATCCATGGCGCCTTCTAAATTCTTGATCACCACTGACTTGTTGGAACCGTCAATCTTACTGGCCTTGAAAATGGCCTTGGAATACCAATCACTCCAATATATGCTATCTCCCATCACAGCCAGTCCATAAGGATGTTCTATTTTATCAAGTAAGACTCTTCGACTCTGACCTTGAAGGTCCGAAGTCTCGATGACTTTTTTCTTGGCATCATTCCAGTAAAGTCTGTCTTTGATCAAGTCAATCGATAGACCATTTGGCCAAACGAGATTTTCGGTTACAACTGCAGTACGGTCACTGCCATCCATTCCTGCTCTTTCTATTCGAGCATTGTGACCCCAGTCGCTCCAGAACATGAGACCTTCAGGGTAGTGTAAAACTATTGACCGTGGTTTGTCCAGTCCGGACCATACTAAAACTTTCCGGTTGTTTCCATCGAGCTCGCAAACTTCGATGCTATTTAAGCCTGCATCCGTCCAGTATAACTGAAAACCCAGATAAAACCACTTTTTGTTTAAATAGTATAACTGATTGCCTGAAATCGGTATTCGAAAAGGTTTTTTAAAAAATGCAATATAATAACGAAAAACTGCATTACCTTTCCTCCAGTCGAATCGACGACTAAACTGTCAGCGGTGTCCAATTCTGTATCTATAATCGTCACCACCTTCTTTCCATACAAATCAGTGCGATTAATTACATCTCTCCCAGGATCAGTATAAAACACATGCCCAGTCCGTTTGTGTAAGTCAACGCCACTTGTATTTTTGAGATTATAAATTGGTAGGACAACATCCACAGTGAAATTGACGTCCAGAGATATGATTCGAATATCTTGATAATGGGCCACGATGAGAAATTGGCTTGGCATTGCCGGACAAGTTTTTCCATCAGACTGTTGATTGCATACAATTATATAGAGTGCATGGATGATAGATAAAGTTAGTTTCAGGGCTTTACCTTGAGAAGCAGCCCAGTTGGGCAAGCACATCTGTAACGAGCGGGTTTTTCTGGAGCCAAGAGGCATAGATGAGAGCAGTTTCCATTTTTGCGATTACACGGGGTGTTCACTATTTGTCGATTTCTGTGGAACACTCGTACATCCATCAATCCAGATATTCCTGAGAGCAGTTTCGTGCTATTCAGACCAGTGTCTTTGTCAGCGCGGTGAATGCTTTTTGTGTCCCAGTCAGTCCAATAGATTTTTTTCTTATATATCACCAATCCAAAAGGATGTGGAAGATCTTGAATCGAAGGTGTAGAAGACGCTGTCGAAGAAACACCAATTTGGAAATTATGGAAAATAAAATCTAAAGTATTCGTAATCGTAGATCAACTCACGTTCTATTTTCAAAGCTGTTCTTCCCTTGCCATTAAAATCAGAGTACTCGATTTTGTGAGTTCCTCCGTCAACCCAATACAGTCGCTTTTTCTCAAAATCTATTGCCAGTCCATTTGGCCATTTGAGATTACTGCTGATCAGAATTTTTCTATTGCTCCCGTCCATCCCTGCTTTTTCAATTTTTGCTTTTTCTCCCCAATCACTCCAGTACATGTATCCAACTGTGTGTAAGAGCGATGTGAACAACTAGTTAAATTTGAATAAATAAATTGAGAATGCTAACCTGTTGGGTCTACGGCAATGTCACGGGGTTTGTCTAGATCTTCATGGATCAAGATCGTTCTCATTGTGCCATCTATATTTGAACATTCTATGTGGTTAACGGCGCTGTCAGTCCAGTATAGTTTTTCAGTTACCCAGTCCATCGCAATGCCGACTGGTAATCCTAGAAATTTCAACCGATTGTATAATAACAGTGCAACTATGACTATGCAGCAATAGCACGAACAAGCTAAAGTGGCATAAATCGTATTCTTCTTGTTGCAAACAAAAATCGATAAAAGCTAGTTTTTACCTAAATTATGACCGATGACAACACTTTGATTCGTGCCATTCAAAAAAGCTTTGTTGATAGATTTTGTTTCCAAGTCAGTCCAGAAAATTGTGTCATCTTTAGCAAGCCACGTTAGACCAATCGCATTTTCGATATTGTCAACAGGAATCACAGTGTCGAACGCTCTCGTAGCTTGATCCAGAGGCATCAACCTTAGATCTTTTTTACGAGCGAACAGCAAAATATTGTCAGCAGAAGAAGCACAGGTTTTTCCGTCTTTTTTTATTTTCAAACCAACAGGGCAAACGCAACTGTAGCCATCGCTGTTAGGAAGACACATATGAGAGCATTTCCCGTTGTTGTTTCCACAGTGGTTTGTGTAATTTGGTTGTCTTTGAGGATGAAAACTATGGATATCCATAGGATGATGAAGACCTACAAAGTGAAATTTCAAATGTGCTGGAATGAAGGTACAGAATATTTATTTTCATGAATTAATGAAAACCAGAGATCCTCACGAGAATGAATAGTCTTGAATCCATGACCACTGATTTTGTTGGTTTGTGAAATACTCTTGAAATGCCAGTCAGTCCAATAAATCAAATCTTCGAAAACTGTGATTGCAAATGGATGGTGGAGTCCCTTGCTGATGATTTTCTTCCGTTCTGTCCCATCCAAACGCGCAGATTCGATGGCGTGATGTTTCGCGTCAGTCCAGAACATACGTTCCGTTGTGTAGTCAATCGTCAATCCATTTGGCCAAAAGATGGATTCTGTTATCAAAGCGACTCGCCCGGAACCATCCATATCGGATCGTTCGATTTTCGGATTCGGGCCTGTAAATCCATAGATAACTTAATCAAGGAGCTGAATCACTATTAAATTGTTATTCATTGTACTATAGGATCAGGTTATTGGCATTCTATGTAACGGCAAAGACTTTCTATGCCATCTGTAAATTGCGAGTGAACAAGAAATTCCAAATTTTAAGTGTATTGTTGGAAAACGACAGGTAAACGACTATTTTTGGTGAATAGCGAGCGTACCCCAATCTGTCCAAAAAACTTGGCCGAGATGAGGATGCACAGCGATTGCTCTTGGTTTCTCAATGTCATTGGATATCAACACATGTCTGACTTTAGTGTCTAATGTGATGACTTCGACCCTTCTAGTACCAGCATCAGTCCAGAAAAGCAAATTATGGATCCAGTCTACGGCCAAGCCGCAGGGGCTTTCAAGACCCCAACGAATTACATCTGAACAGTATCATAAACTTTTTTATTATGTTAGATTAGTAGTTTTTTTCTAGGTTTATGGATACTATTATGTTTGCTCATTCGTAATCTGTCATTTGCACTTTTTTGTTTGTGGAAACAAAGTGTTTCAAAAGTAAAATCAAAGATTTTGTACCTTCTCCTTCAGTTCCATCCACAGAAACTTTACGAATGACATTCAAAGATACGTCTGACCAGTAAATAACTCCACGTTTGTAATGGTAATCCAGAGATATTGCATTTTGTAGACCTTTGAGGACAGAGGAATATTTAGGACCCGTCAAACTGACCTAGAAAAATGAAATATGCACAATATAAAATAGATATTTATGCTACAAGGGAGAAAAAGGATGATTCCAATGAGTGCAAAGTTAGGCACGAGCGAAGCGAGTGCGCAGGTGCACTCGTTGGAATCATCCTTTTTGTCTCGTGTAGTATACAATATTTTTTCCCATGCATGTTTAGAAGTGTCCACTTCATTTTTATGGAACACAGGAACGAAATCTCCTTTATTCGTGAATTAGCGGAAGAATGCTTTCTCCCGCTTATTTCCGAGTACCCCAGAAAGGGGATTTTTTTCCCGCATTTTATGCAAATAAAGTGGCCATTTCTACGCATGCATGGGAAAAACAATATTGTTTGTCATCGATTCAAACAACTATAAGTTTGTTAGTGAAGAATTTTACCTGTCTTATATCGACTCTATTTGCAAAAATCAACGAAGGATTGGCTCCTATAGCTTTGCATGTTTTTCCGTCAGGCCTGAGAACATACCCTGGCATGCACCCACACTCGTAAGATCCCATCGTATTATTGCATATTTGACTGCATGGAGGTTCCTAAGAAAAAAAAATTATTATCATGTAACTGAATACTACTACAGTTGAGATTCTCATTCCTAATAAAAAAAGATAAAAACATCTTTTTGAGGATGAGTAAAAAATATTGAAACCCTTTTTTTTTTGAGATACTTTGAACATCTGAATAGACTTCTTTGAAATTTTTGATTCTTACCTTTCTAAAGGTACATTCATTGATATCATTGCAAGTATAATTGTTTGCATCCAGAGTATATGCTGGATCACAGGCACATCCTTTGTGACCACCAGAAGTGGTAATACAGAACTGTTGGCATTTGTCATCTCCTGATACACAATCTCGTTTTTTTGGACAGTTGAGTTCATCTAATATTGAAGAAAATAAAAATTTACTCAATCATTAGTAATATCAAGCAGTTAATAATTTTTTAAATATTTTTTCTTGCATTTCCGTCTTGCATTAGCTCACCAACAAAAATTTACTCACCATCTTTTTCTGGGCAATCGATTGTTCCATCACATAAATATTTTCTGCTTATACACTGACGATGATGATGACGAATAAAAAATGATGTAGTACTTGTATTATCAGGATGAGTATTTTTGCAGAGATATTGAGTAGCTTCGCAAGTAACTGTGCAATTATCTTCATCGTCACCATCAGAACAATCAAGAGTACCGTCACATTTCCAGTTCATCTAATTTTTGGACAGTTTTTCATGTATTTTTATCATTCGTTTGCAAACAAACCATAGATTTAATAACTAAATGTGACCCGATCTGTTAAAACGTACCTAAGGACCAAAATATCTTTTCGAGAAAAAAGCGTTCAAAGTTTCTCGCCTAGAAGCAAGTAAAAGATCTGTCCCTCGCTCTTTCCTTTTCTACAGTGCGCAAAAAAAGTCATCGGCCATCAGCAATTTTTTTACATTTTTGTAGTTTTTACATTAAGAAACATAATATTCAAGTTGAACCTCATTGAT
>JAPYZL010180991.1:0-18646 GCA_030522825.1 Platygaster orseoliae
GTAAACAACCGGACATCAACAACGTAAACAAGTCAAAAACAACACGAAAAAAACGCATGATATGGGTTTTGAGGAAAGTGAGGGTGAATATTTACCTACCTAAAATATATGCTCTGCTAATGCCGCCCGAAGTTCGGGGAAAGCCGCACTTGCGGAAAATAAAAAAAAACTACCAGGGCCATTGTTGCGTCAATCAGTCAGGTATTTGTCCTCCCCTCAATTACATATTCTTTGCGGTCGTTGAATAAGGTATCATGTGCGACTAGTGGTCGAAGAAGAATCATTCCACGAGTGTGTTTACCGCTCTCGCTACGCTCGCGCGGCAAACTCCACGCTCGTGGAATGTTCTCCTTCTCCAACTAGTCGCACAATATACTATTTTTCCTTGTGTTTCTCAACTCATAAATCAACTTTTCTGTCCTGCGTGGAGAAAAGAGGGCGAGGCTGCAACCACGAAGACCATGACAAAGAAAATTATTCAGTTAGCCATTTACGTCACTCGCATTTGGTCGTTGACTTTGTGTTCTAAGCTGGCCCCAGTTCACCCTTTTTCGATCCCTCAGATCCTTTCACAGCTCGTTATTCAATCACCAAACTCGCGTTTGCACAGCTTTGGATTTTGTTTGATTCACGGTGAGTGAATTATTTCAAGGCGCGTTTCAACGTTGATTGCCAGAATAATCCTTTTTCGCGACACCCGCTTTTTTAGGTAATTAGTTTTGGAGTATTGTTTCACTTTTCGAGTTTTGCGCTTTAGACTTGTTTGTAAATGATTTCATTAGTTTTCACTTGTTCATAATTGCGGTCGTGGTTTTCGATGTTAATGGATTTGAGTAATGAGAGCTAGCAAATTTCGAAAACTCCTGAAATCCGCACGGATTCGAGAATGAAACGTTTCAATAACTCCTCGTACGAGAACTCGTAAAAGCCATGAGATTCAGAGCGTTTTATAAATATTCGAAGCCAAGAGATTGTTTCCGGGCACGATTTTTCCTCCGTCTTATGGCCCATATCATTCTCGCCGCAGCCTTCTTCGACGTTTATCTGCCCTTGAAAATTCTTTACGCTTTATCGCTCCCGTTTTCAGCCCCGAGATCGGGCTCTCGTGTTTATTTTCCGAGCCAAACTCCTCGTGTCCGGTCGCCTTTCAACTACCCGAGCTTTATCCTTTTTCTCGCGCGACGCCGTCGAAGAATCAAGGCCCTTTTCGCTTTGTTTGCCCTCCACATAATCTTCTTTCCAGTACCCTACAGCATTTCTACCGTACCGTCTGGCCAACCTACGCGTTCCCTTTCCGTTTCACTCTTTGCTGGACATGCCTCCGTGACTTTGCGTCGCTCCGATGAATTGCAATCATTACGGAATTCCACGCAAAAGTGTATTTCTACGTATTTTTTTTCTTAATACGAACTGTAAAAATACCCGCTAATCTGGTTTTACGGTGACGAAAATCTTACTGAAAATGTGGTATTGATAGCAATGCTGTTTTCTCTGTAAAGTGAACAACTTTCCAGTGCTCCAGATTTAGTGAGCACGTCGTCCGCAGAAATTCTCTCGAGGGGAATCCTCAGCACTGCGTTTTGTACATCTGATGACCATTTTCTCCGATCCCCAGACATTTCTCTTTCTCGCGCATAAGTTTTCATCGAGTGGCGCAATAGTAAGACAAAGGCAGATATGCTGGGAGAGAAAGATAGTGAAGAAGCGTTTACGTGTTTTCTAGTCGTGTTACCCAATATACTTAGTGATAAGGTTTTATTTTTGTTCCCGGATATATACGGAATCCGTTTAATAATTATATAGCTTGGGAATCCCAAAATGAGCAATATTCAGTTCAATAAATATTCTTTCAATATTCAGATAAGCCGATGATTAAAATATTGTTTCCAAGTCATTTGTCTATCAGAGATATATTTCGAAACGGTTTTTTCGAGGAAACAGTGAAATCGCGCTGACTCAAATTTTACCTGGCCAAGAACGAGGTGAAATAATGCCCGAGACCGCGGCGTATAATCAGACTCAAGGGCGTCTGGACCAGGAGCAAGAGAGCTGGCGCGACGCGGCAGAGAAAAGTGCATCGCAACAGAACGGACCACACAAATGTGGTTTCGTTTTAGCCAGTGATGCTCAGCATTGTTCTTATTCGAAATTTTATCTGTAATTTAATTTTTCGTTATTTGGTGCACATTTAAAAATTTCCTCCATCACACGAACGCCAAAAAAACATCGTCGTCAGATAATTTACGCACCAACCTCAACTCATAAATAACAAAACTCAACCTCCTTCACACTGTACATCTCCCAGTCACATTAACGACAAATTTCACGCCGCCCGCGAACGTCGATTTGTTTAAATAACGTCTCGGCGCGGAGGCGTGCAATTTTCTCCCTTCTTTTTTTTCCACGATTAACGTCGACGTTAAGAGTCCTTGGCCCGTGGGGAAAGGGCATTAATTACTTTCGGTCTCGCGGTTAAAGAACTCGGCCCTATCCCTCCTTTGTGCGGCGCGGAATCAGAGACAACAGACATTTGCATAACAATCGCACTTCCGACGACGCTCAAAGTCATCGTCTCCACTTGTGCAACACTCACTTATCATCTCGGCTTCCTTTTTTTCCGGCTCCAAGTGCGATTCCGGTTCTCAGGCATCTCGGTAGCCGAAAGTTGGCGCATATCGGTCGTCAAACCTGGCAAAAAATGCGCTCGCAATGCCAGAACAGTAATGAAAAGTCGAAACAAGGATTTTTCGCGCCGCGGTGCCACAGCGGAATAACCATTCGTCGCTTCGCGTTTTCTTTTGGCGTTGACGCCCGTCGTTCGTTTCTACGCTCGACTTGACTTCTTTTTATCGCTGCCCGGGCTGCGCAATTGTTTCTTGCACGCCAAGGCTGTGGAAAAAAGTATAAAGTTTTCGTAGTTTCTTGGGATTAAGGGTTTTGGTGCATTTTACCGTCGAGTTGTTTTGATGGTTTTGTACGGGGTAAGTCCTTGAGCGGTTGCTCCTTGAAATGAGTTACAAAGACGGTTTTTTTTCAATTGGTAGAGAGGGAATAAAGTCTGGAATGAGGGCTGTGCTTGTGTGCGTTTTTTTTGTAATGAAAACATGATTACGTATTTACACAGGGATGTTGACTTTCGAAAAGGAATTTATGTCGTTACATTATTTATTTCTTCAGGACAATCAAAATCTGATATATTTATAGAATATACGTAAAATGTTTTAAAGTAAATCTTCTGAATTGTATTGAATTATTTAGTTTATCGATTTTTGATTTATACGATACAACGACGAGAAATGGAAATTTCAGAGTTTTTCAGAAGATACAAAGAAAAGTGTTTGAAATAATATATTCTTGAATAATACCTACCGAAAAAAAAATAAAAAAATGGAACCCGAGTGTCAAAATCTATTTGTTCACGTGAATACAAGTTCAACTATAAGAAAGCTTTGTAAAAAGTATGGAATTTTACGTAATCCCTTAGAAACTAAAAAAATAGCCCTATACGAGAAATCATCAAACTCTAAAGTCTATTATATTATTTTTCTTTAAAGAAACATTTACAAAGAACATAAGGAACTTCGAATCTGAAAGCATTCAATTCTTCAAATTCATGAAAAAATTTCTGACGACACTGGCGAGTTTAAAAAATTGTATGAACTGTGAAGAATAAGGTAAAATTATGAACGTACTACAAATACATTATAAAAAGCAATTATTTGTAACAATAAATGAAATACCAGATATCTTCTCAAATTAGTAGTTCAGATTTTCAAGGTTTAAACATTTCAAAAATTTATTTATAACGACTTTGAAAATCATTCTTTATTTTATTATTGCTTAAAAATAAAGACAATTTTGTGAATGCGTAGAATTATGCAATTACAAAAGTAATCTTTTTTGAAAAATGCGATAAAATATTTTTGTTTACCTCTTTTCTGAAAAATTTCATCAAATTTTTCAAAATTCGGAGACCTCAGATAATAGAATACTGGTAAATAATCATGCTTTGAGAAAATTTGCAAAGCACTAAGTACCTGTGAAAAACCGAAACAATGTTATCAAACATTTTCAATGCTAAAAAATATGGAAGATACAACATAGCAAGATATTCAGCGAATCGTACAAACCCACGTTTATATAGTTTGTTCAGAAAACAATTACATTATCATTATAATACGTAACATGATCATTTATAATACCAGCAGTTATCAATCTATTACAAACTTATGTAAAAAGGATTGTATTTGAGATAAACAAAATTTTACATTTTTGTCAATAATTTTAAATGTTTTTGAAATTGACACCTATTCGCATTTTTTTAAAAATAATGTTGATAAAATAAAAATATTCTTGACTGGCACAAAAGATTGAATAATCTTTCTCAATAACTATCAACAAAAACTTTTGATACGCTATATCGTACTTCATTGGAAGATTTCCTTGCAATTTCCCTGCATTCGTCTTTTTTTTCGACACCGTACGTAAAAATATATATTTTGATCGGTTTAGGACGCCACTTGACCGCAAATGACTGATTACGTTGATCCCGCGAGACAACAAATGCTGGGGGTCTGAGGCAAGGGCGACGGAGTGAAATCGCGGAGCAAACATAATTCCATGTCGACGCGTCGTAATCCCCGGAACGCTTGCCGAGGGACCATCGCGTGTTCGCTTTTGCGGCTCATCCTTTCGTGATTCAGTCTCCCTATCTCTTTTCTCCATTGTCCCTGCAGACTCCTTCCGCAACCAGCTGCTTCCCCCGGTTTTCTCAACATGACTACCTCCCTGGCATTAATTAGACTCTGGGTCTGACCGGGGCCTGCTAATAGCTTGCTGATTTAATTTCGCCAGGTCCTTCAACTCTAGGACACTGAGCATTTCGAAAAGCGTCAATCGTCCTGACAATAACGAGGTGTTCTTCGAGAGAAACCACTAGAAATGGCGATGGTAATTGAGAATCATTTTCGGGAGGTAATAGTTACTATAATAACTTTAGTTTCTTACAAAAAACGTAATCCATTCGTATTTTTGTTTATTTCTACAATTTATGTACTCTTCCCGCTGAATTTGAATGGTCTAGTAGGATGTTAGCAACACTGATTTGGCTACTTCAAGGAACACTGAAATGAAAAACTTATTATATTCGTAAGACTTTAAAATCCTTCTTCTCTGTTGCGACTGTGCACATCCGTGCACGTAAGCCTAAGTTACTTTCGAATTCGACTTTTCAGATGTGGAATCGTTGGGCGTTTAGTCGCTATTTTAGAGCCCTCGGGACTTGGCGATGATAGGAGCCGTTATCGCGTGTGAAAGTCCCATTATAGAAGAAGCGTCGCTGCATGGGCGATATTTTAACGAGTTAAAAGCACGAGAATTCCATCGAGTTTTGTTTTTTCTGACCTTTCATGAACGCGTTGCAGTAGTTGCTTCTCTTCTTCATGAGAATTCTTTGATTTCTATCATCCTACTTTGTACTATAGTGCTGTCTTTATTTTATAATTTTATCTTGCCTTATTTTTTTGCGTGGCGTAAAACTTCATCATATTGTTGACTGTCATTACAACGTTAATCGACGAAAGTCTGTGTAAACGTGTTTCTGAGAGATTCCTCCTGACTATCGAAGACAGGATTCACCTTTCCCTTTTATCTATACTGCAGGAAGCGACAGATGGTTCTCCAAACTTTGCACTTCTGGAACGAGCTTACGATTAACATTGCCGCTTTATTACCACAGCTCGACCGACTTCGACTCCGACCAACTCTGACAGAGTCCTCGGTGCTGTCTCGCCATGCCGTGTTCTTTGTTCTCTTCCTGTTGACTTGTTACCAACTCCGAGAAAACACTCAATGCTGTAACAAGAATCAAAGGTTCCGTGATTATTACTAAACCGAGGTCTTTTGTCCAAGTTGAATCAACTATTAGGGAAATCAAAAGGTTATCTTTGGCGAGTTTGTTGGTGAAAATGTCAGTTGTAGGAAGAATTTGGATTTGAAGGGTGGTTTCATGTGGTGAAAAGTCAAACTGAAGTTATTATCAATTTTGCAGTTAAAAGGTGACACTTTTTATTCATCTTCAGACGGTCATGATTTCCTTTTGGTCCAGATTTCCGTAAACCCGACGTAGAGCTTCCAGTTTTCCTGGAACATCTCGTGAAAGTCGTAGAACAAATAGTTTCGTCCACGTATATCTAATAGCCTTTTCTCCTATACGAGAATCTTGCACTCGAAGATCGACAATCAAGTCGATCAAAGCCGCCACTTGTCCGTGCGTCGAGCACGAAGAGCGACGGCCCGCTCCAGTGGGAACGGGGAAGGATGGCAAGAAAAAAAGACGGCGCAGAAAAAAGGGGCCCTAGCCGAAGGCAGTCACGTTGCCGAGGCAGGGTGTTTGTTTGTTTCACGGAGTACGGCATTGTTCTTGGGACCCTCCGACATGCGAGCCCGTAGTTAATGGGGTTTCTGTGTTTGACGCTCGGCGACGTATATGATCGGACCTTTCGCTCGCGGCCCGCCGGTTCCCGGTACTCCTCGAGGGCGCACCGTGTGTACATTGCCCGATGTGTGCACACGCGAGTTTATCGACAGTATGCAAATTCCGTCTCCAGCGCGCGACCTCCAAGGAGACGTCGCGAAATCGCAGGAAAATGTCAATAACCGGGCTCTCGGCTTTCTCGAGAGTGCGGGCAAAATGTTAAAAACCACTCGTAACCGAGGTTTTCTTACTGCTACTCATGTCGTGAGAGTGCGAGTTCGTCGCGAAAAAGGAAAAAACTTTGAAAAAGGAAAATAGCGTCGCTCAACGTATAACAGATTCATCCCGAAAACCGTAACGAGCTTCTGGTATATCTCATCACTCACCTACCAACGAACTTTTCGCACTCTTCACTGATATATTCATTAAAATAACATCATTCTCTTCTTAACTTTGGGTTCTTGAGGCATCGGGAAAGGTGTCAGGTACAACCACGCGTGCGGCCAATAATGAGGAGTGTAAAAGAATCACTAATCGCGGCCGTTACGCCCGAGCTCGTTAAGCGCGCCAGCAGACGTACTTGATCGCTTTATAATTGAATGCGAAAGAGGGTTGGCTGGCCAATTCTTAACTCATCCCCAATACCGGCCCGATCAAACTTCAATTTCACTCCTTACTCACCACTGAGCTACAAGATATCGGATCATCGTCTATACATGATTTCACACTCGGCTCAACGCAAGCCGCGGCCATTCGTTGCCCGTATTATCGAGAACTTAAACGACGTTGATCGATTTTTGATAACTCCATTAATCATCCACCGAATATTCCCAATCGGGGAATTCCTCGTTGAGGGGACCAAAGGAAAATGGCCGTTGTCCGTCGAAGGACTCGGGGCCTAATTGAAAGCAAACCAGTTGATGGACGAGTGCCGAGATTAAAAGGATTCTGAAAAGCTTTTCAAGGCCACCGCGGAATAATTTATATCCGCGAAGACGGATGATGAAAAAGCGAGGTTTTTGTCTTTATTCCTGCAAGGTCCCCCTTCTTTTCTCTTCTCATTTCCCACGCTCCGCGCGATTCGAGATAGTCTCGAAAATAACCTTTTAATGAGTTCATCCTCGAAGCGCGAACGCAGCCTCTTAACTTATTTCTTATTTCGCGCCCCTGGCTTCTCCTCCCCCTCGAAAACCCTGATCCCTCCCATCTTCTCCACCTCGTGATTCGTTTACCTCGACGATTAACGTCAGTCCGGGATCTCCCCGTATACATAATCCGTTTTATGTCTCGTGGAATCGCGTTATATCCGTTTCTCGGCGCACTATCCATCTTTATGGAATTCCGTGCGCGACACCGAGACCGAGCTTTTCTCTTTCATTATTTCCCCTTCGTCGGGATCGCCGCGCCGACACTGACGAGCGATTTTTTTCTACCGCACGAGAAAAAGGACGCGGGATGATCAGTGTAGTATTGGTCGTGAAATATACGATATTTATTGATAACCAACAGTAATATCAGTAAATTATCGGAAACGAAATCCTTTTTAATCTGGAATGATGCGAATTTTCGAACGAAAAAAAAGAAAGATTATTACTTGATTATTAACATATAAATAATTTTTTTTTTCGAGTTACATGCATGATGTGAGTGTAGTAATGTTTTTTTTTCTCCTGGCATCAACAATCGAAAAAAGACGTCAGATGCCAAATATTAACCGTTTATTATCAGTTACATGCCTTATAGTGAAAAATAAGACAATAGTTTTTTTTTTTCAAAATACATTCCAATTTCATTGATAAAATTGAAATTCGAATATCATTGGTGACATGAAAATTTTTATCTTAATTTTGATACCAACTACAAGCGGTCTATTTTCTGATTTTCCATTTGTTGTTGGTGTTAATAATTTTTTCCTGTTGAGTTATTAAAGGAAGGAAATCAATAATTTTGTCTGTAACATTTTTTTATTCATTTTTATTCGTTCCGTTAATTTGATTGTCCTTTTTTTTAATTAAAAAGGGGGGAAATACATGTAGAGGAGACCGGGGCGGTTGGCGGGGTTTTTGTTTTGGAATTTTTTGCGCTTGAATAGTTACTGTTTAAAACGTTTGCAATACATCATATGAAAGAGAACACCTTTGGCTAGATTTAAGAATTTTAAGAATTTTTCCTTGGCATTTATTAATTTATTGTAAATTGTACATAAAACCTAAGATAACGAGAAAAATCCGCCAACCTGCCCCGATCCCGGGGTAAGTTGGCGGTATGTCCGGGGTAAGTTGGCGGTTCTTGATTGAAACATTGATACACAAAAAATTGCTGTATGTAACTTGAATAAGATATTTCAATAACATTTTAATGTCCATCTATGAAGTACTTTTCACTCAACTATTTATTACATATATAATTTTTTTTTAATTTTCTTACATACTTTACGACGTTTTGCGGTAGATACAAATACCCGGTTCTGTCTTCGCCTATTACAGAACTCTAAAAATAATTATTAACAAAACTTGGAAATTCAACGAAATGTTACAACCGACATTGAAAGTAATTAACAATTGTAAATAATCGATATACACTAGAAATTAAATACAATTGAACAAAAAAATCATCCGCCAACTTGCCCCATATCACACACCGCCAACTAGCCCTAATCTGGTTTTTTACATAAATATAAATTTAATAAACGAACTTTCAAGGTAATATGGACAACCAATGCAGAATCTTTAAATATAATCTACAAACTGTAAACAAATAAAAATGAGCCAAATCCATCGATCGAATCAATCCCATTTATCATAAATAGTTTGTAAGTAGTAAAATTTACTCAACACGAACGAAAAACCAGAAACACCGATAACATACACAAAACTGTTTTCCATTTTCTGAAAGCACGTCAGATGATACGTTTCACATTACTTTTAATAGACTCAGAGAAGTGGAAGCACATGTCAAATAGATTTTTAGACAAACGCAATCCGCCAACTTACCCCGACCGCCAACTAGCCCCGGTCTCCCCTACGTGGAAAAAATTTATACAAGATGATGAATATCGAAACTATTTATTCCATTTTTTTTAAATTATATGAAAAATGTGATTCTGGTAATGTTTTCTCTTTTTGTGACATCAACACTCATCAACACTAAAGAAAGACGTCAGATGTAAAGTATTCACTGTGTAATATCAGCTACGGGCCTCACAATGGAAAGTACAAAAAAATTTTTTTCAACATATATCATGATTTCATTGATAAAAAAAAAGTATTTTTGAATGTCGATGGCAGCATGAAAATTGTTATCTAATTTATGTTAATCAGAATGTTGACATGAAATAGATTTTCTGATTTTCGACCTATTATTTGTGTTTATGATATTTTTTCTGTTAAATTACTAAAAGACAAAGTTCAATATTTTGTCTGTGAAATTATTTTTAGAGCGTTTATTCATCTATATTATTTTACAGAAAAAATTGATACTAGATGATCAATATAAAAACTATTTATTTCTTAATTTTTTTTTTCATTTTATGCATAATGTGAGTGCGTTAATGTTTTCTATTACTCTGACATCAACGCTCAAAAAGACCTCGAATGTAAAATATTAACTGGTTAATATCACTTAATACAGTGAAAAATAAAAAAATTTTACGTTTTCGACATAAATCACGAGTTCTTTGATAAAAAAAAAAAAATTATTGTGGAGTGTTTTCGGCAGCTTAAAAATTTGTATTCCATTTAGATCAACCAAAATATTGATAGCAACTACGAGAATACATTTTCGTTTTTTCATTTAATTATTAATCATCTTGTCTGTTACATTTTTCTTTGATATTTTTTTTCCAATAATATTTACTGCTAATAGAAAATGAATATTATTCAATAATAACTTTTCTTCTTCATAACATTTTTTTTTACTTTCATTTCTTATCAAATATAGTAAACAATATGATACAAAGTGTCAATGTGAATAGTCGCAGGGTTGTTCGAATAATGTCAACATTTGAAATGGCTGTATCTTTCTGAAAAAAATTGCTGATGACTGTTCAGTAGTTCATTTTGAAAGAGAAAAGTAGTACTGAATGAAGCAATTCAGAAACAAGACAAAAAAATTTTATGCGCCCTGTGCATTATTTCAAACACCCTCAAATCCTGAGATGATGTGTTTCATTCTGATTGAATTTCGATTCTAGGTAAAAAATTACAAGAAAATCTTAGGGACCTGTGTAACTATTGCTTAAAGAGTAATTGAAAATTCCTCATAGTTACAGTCCATCAACTGTTTTTTGTGGAATCCTTTCTTATTTAATATGTAGCTATGGAGATTTTTGAGATTCTCTGTACACACTTTATTTATAAACTCGCGAAATTGAATCAACGGGAAACCTCAAATATAAATAAACACACTTGAATATATTTTAGCGGCTGGAACTAATGTACGCGGTTTCCGACTTGTAATTCAGCATGAGAAAATGAATCATTGCAAGTAGTACGAGCAACTCGAGCATGTTCCGAATCTCCGTGTACGTTAAAGGACGTCACGCGGCGACACTTGCACAGCGTCGTGCTATTTCATACGTCTTTTTTTAACTTATGAGCTCCATAAATACCTGGAAATCCGCGGAAAGTGGATCCCGTTGGAACGCCGAGGCCGCGATACTCGCGCTGGTATTTACATAGCACGGAAATGAATTGTCAAGTTCAATTTTTTGCTCGCTTTTGTACAACACGATCGTGACGAGCATATTCTTGTATGGTTTCTTCAATTACGCAGTGAATATGATTTGAAGAGTACCTACTAAGTTTTTTATAAAAAAATTCATCATCATTATACTTTCGGTCGTCGTTCCACTTACGCTACGGTCGCAAAACACTTTTTTTCTACACTAGTCAAGCGGCTGAAACTGTAAGCGACCATGCATACGAGCTTGTTAAAACATGTCATTCATCGTTGATGGAGATCAAGTGATTCAATACTACTTGAGCACCGATACTCTGATTGATTCATTAAATTGTCAATATCCCAGATTGATGAGTCAGAGTGGAAACTCTCATTTTATTTAAAAATAAAATGCACCGTTGTGGCAATCATTTTCAATTCAATAAATGAAGTTATAAATTGTTTTTTATTGATCATATTATCATTATATTTTCGTTAGCTCTGTAATTTATATTTTCCGATTTCCTCAAGCAAAAACAAGCCATTTTCCGGGAAGTAAATTAGTCAGCGATTAATGATTTTGCGGTGGGAGAGCAAAGAGTCTGATTTACTTGGACGGTGATCGCGCCTTATTGAATGCTCATACGTTGTGACGTTAACGAGCACGGCCCAAGCGTATAGCGAGGCCGCGCGCGTGCACCGACGACTCGAGAGGTCACGGCGTGCCGAGGCCGCGCGTTTTTCAGGACGAGAAAAATCTTGGAGCGGCGAGAAAAATGCCCGGCGATTCCGCACCGCGATCGCCGAGTGCGCACAGCCGCAATCTCGGGTAGCGATAAATTAGCAGCGCATGAAATATATCGATATTCGAAGGCGGGCGCTTTTGTTTATACCTGCGGCTGTCTGCTGAAACGGTTCGAAGATGGATCGTGTAAACGATTAGTTTGAAGAATATTTTTTCGAAATTCGCAAAATATTTTTTGGATTACTCGATTCAGTTTTTTACATAGTTTTTGTACTGGATTTTTTGCAGGAAGTTTTTAATGCATCTTCTTAGAAGATGATTTTTTTAAGTGCTATGTGTTAGTTTTCAAGAATTGAATAACTCGACTGAAAATGAACTTTTTGTTTATTCTTGTCAACAAATTTAATTAGGTAATTATTATTGAAAAGTATTCCCCTTATTTTATCATAATCCTTTTCCTGAAACGTCTTGTCAGATAGTTTCATTACTCAATTAACTAAACCACGTACAACTGCTTTCTTTGGTGTTATATGATTTTTTGAATATTATGAATGTTTTTTTAATGTAAAGACCACGGTCTATATATAGATCATCTCTACCACAGACACTCGATCCCGCGGGGCACCCGCCGCGATCCGCGACGAAAAAAAAGTGACCCGCTCCGGAGCATGTGCCGCGGCGCCGATACGATCGAAACATCGCGCTCGCGACTCAGGGAAAAACGTCCGACTCGCGGCGTACACTCAGCGCGTTGCCAAGCTTTCAAGATGATCAAAATAATTGCCGGAGCCGAAGCGCGGTATCAATCTCGGGCCGATAATCTCGAGAAAGCTTCGCGCTAAAAATACAGACCGATCTTCATCTCGATATGCGACCGGGCTTCGCGTGAGACCATTTCCCTCCACCTTTTTTCTTTTTTTTCATTTGTTTTACCCAAGTTTTATTTTTGCCTACATGAGAGATTCGCGCCGACGAAAGTAACGAGCTCGTTATTTCTGTTTCAGGTAAGAAGAAAACGTCACGCCGCCGGGCGTTTGTGACGATGCCTTTGTAACGAGCGACTTCGCGGTGAGTGGACGCCCAACGAAATCGATGACCAAGGGGTGACAGAGGGAGGAGGGGGAAGGGGCGGGGTAGTAGAGAGAAAAAGGGGTAGATTTGGAAATAAGTAAACGAGGAATCGCGCTTTGATACAGCGTTGGAGCGTCGGCGCTTCAATTACGCGGGATTATTGTCGTGGCGCTTGTTTATAATTCATCGCCGGGGTGGCCCAGTGCTGCTGCCGGCGACAGATATGACGACCGATGAAATATAGGACGGGGATTTAACATTGGCGTTGTTTATATGCGCTGCGGAGGGGTTGGTTTTTGGTGCGTGCGAAGGGACGCAGTGCCGAGTTAGGAGAAATAGTTTTAACTCGTGTCCGAAAATTTTAACCGAAAAACTTCTTATCTATCGATTTGATGCTTGTTAGAAACGAGCTGAATTCACGCAAAAACAAAAAATACGTTAATAAAAAGAAAGTGTATCGAAAAAAAAAAAAACAATAAAAAAGGTTTAGAAAAATACATCAATGGTCAATGGTTTTGTAGGAATAAATGTTGCATACATATTTTTTGCCTTATAAATTTGATTTATAAATTGCAATTATTTATTATGTTTGTACTGCGAAAAAAAATTTGAAATTTTACAGCAATAATAACTTATCATGAAATTTGTAGAAATTTTTTAAAATGTATTTGTTGAAGTCAAGGGCACACAGAAAAAAGTGAGTTTTAATTCCCAAAGATAATGATATTTGGAATTTTTCATTTCATCAGTTCAAAAATAACAATAATCTCTGTTTCGAAATAGTTTTTCCTTAAACAGAACTCGAACTATAAATAATTGGCTAGAGAAACGAGGATACTAACAATTTATGAAATTGTTTCAACTAATAAACTATTTTAAAAACATCTATTTCACGAAAATACTAAGAATTTGATAGGCGATATGTTCGGGAGGTTTGAATATTTAAAATCTATGTACAATTTCATAAAAACGGCAGAAAATGGTCAAATTTGTATAGATACTTAAAAATTGCAAACAATACGTCAATCTCTGAAACTGTATTTTTTTTCTTCAAATTCAAGAAGTCTACAAAGTGATTTGGAAAATATTTATAATTAATCTAAAAACCGGAATATACTAAGAAATTTCATTAACAACAAAAAATACGAAAAATCTTATTATACATGATTTCCTCGAAAAACAAGGAGAACAATTAATTTTTCAATTGTTTTCACTCGCAAACTGATAGATTAAATTAAAAACACAAAGAAATTACATGAAAATATAAAAATTTAAATCCCGTAGCATTGAATTCTGAAAATTCACCCTGAAGCTATGAAAATAAAATGAAAAAATTGAATTGAACGAAAAATAAAAAAATTATATAAAATTTTCATACAGAATAATCAGTGAGATTCAATAATTTAAAAAAATATGAAAAAATGCAAAAAAAAAATTCATGAAATCTGCTTCAGAGATACTGTTTTCTAAAAAATCTATTGAAATGTTCAAAATCTTCAAAACTTAGAATTTTTTAATGACTTTTGTTTTTTTTTCATAAATCTAACTTGTTTCGTCAGCCTTTATCAAATCCCACACGAATGAAAAAAAATCTTTATTATAAACTATTCAGATTTTTAATCAATAACCGAGATGCATATATAATTTTTTTTGTCTTAGAAAATCTGCTAAAATCATCCAATTACAAGAATTTAAAAAAACCATCTTGATCACTTTCCATAAACAGTTTTCGTAAATGCGCTGAGGGGTTTTTTTTTCTCTGCCTCATTCTCTGCGAACTGTGGTTCCATTGCATGGATAATTATAACCTTTTTTTTCTCTATGTTATAAATTTGATCATTTCCTCCTCGGATAAAATTAACAGTTTAAATCTGAATTTATCGGAAAACAGTAGGAAATCGAATAAGAGAATTCGAAAACCGTGTATTCTGTGAGAGACTCCGGTCGAACAAACGTTTATTCACAGAAAATAATGGAAAATACAATTCCAATGCAAATTACCTCGATTTTTCCCAAGAATACAAACTCTGACCTAAGAAGCCTCGTTCATCCAGTTTAAAAATAGAGAAATAAAAGAACACTCCTTAATAATTACATCCTAGAAAATAATATTGTGTTTTTATTGTAATAAGAGTGTAAAGAATGAATTTCTATGGGTGTCAGGAGATAATTATATTCATTCAGGATAATAAAAAATTGTTAAGTTTTATTTTTTTGTTTTTGTACATAAATAAGATCCACAGTAAAACTCAAAAATTTATCAATCGTAATACTTTCGTAGCTGAATAAATTTTTATTCAAAAAGATATTTCAGTCATCACATTAACGAAAAATGTAAAATTGCTGAAATTTCTTGTAAAATAGTAAATTTTGAATTAGTAGTTTAGTAATGAGAAAACTGACTATGATTATTTTCAAACTGTATGAGTATTGTGCTTTTTTTTAATGTTGGAAAATGAGAGTTTTCAGAATTCGTAATTTATTATTATAGAGTATATGTTTTTTTTTGTTGAATCTGATTTAATTCATGTAAACTTTCATTGTCTTGCAGTAAAGCAAATTGTCACTACATGAACAGTAATTTTGTAAAATTTTCATAAGATTATATGAAATAATTTCTACGTAATATGTGTATTACTTATTCGATTATTCTTACTTGTTTTCTCAAAGATGGGTACAAATATCTGAAAAGTATTGATTCTCCGAAACAAGTTAACAACAAGTATATAATTTTCATTTTACTAGAAAAACCATTATATTTTTTTACAGCGCACCTACTAAATGTTTAGCTTTTTGATTGTCAGTTTTTTGCGGATCTCTATAATTTGAAGTTCAAAATTTTTTTGCGATTTCAAATGCCTCACAAGCTTTTCCAGCCCACGATTCAGACAGTCTGACACCACGAGTGGCCCGTCGTTGACACTCGTTGCGGGCACGCGCGTGGTCGTGGTTTACGTACTCACGCACACGAGCGTATTGAATTCGCATGGACTGTGCTCATTCTAACATTCAATTGACTCAAATGCTCATTTACCCTACATGCTCGACAATTGCGTAATTGTCCCAGCAGCCGCCCCTCCAATTCAGCTTAGGCGTCCTCAAAATCGCTCGACATTTCCACTTGGCCTTGTTCAATTCACTCTTTTGAAGTTCCCTAGAACTTAACCTTTCTACCTGGCTTCGAAAAAAATATTTATTCATGAATATTTATAAATGAAAAACATACGATGACCAATTTTTTCCCCACTTTTGCGATTGTAGGTTAATCACGTTTAAACCAGAACTGAAATTCTGATTCATACATTGAAAAACACGGCACTGGCATTATACAAGTCCGTGGCGAGCGTTCTAAAATTTTCGTGATTTATACCTCCCAATTGTAACGCGTTCATTACACCCAAGTGTTAATGCATTCAGCTCTGAGCCAATTTCGCAGTCACTTCAAAGTCGTTAGCACTTATTATTATTAGCTCTAACACCGTTTTCTCTTCTTACTACGAAAGTTGGCTGTGATTTGCATTCCTGATGTGCCAATAACTTTTACTGTTACATGTCTGTTTCATTAGAACCATTTTCATGTCATAGAACGAATTTTTTTCAACTCTCAAAGCACATCTGTGAAAATTTCTCTACTCCAACATTTCAAACGCTCGTTCAGCGGTAAAGGTGAAATTCAGAAATGGTTGGCCAGCGAAAAAACCAACAGGCACGCGTGAGTAATGAGATTAATTGCCACCGCCCACTTTTTCTGCGTAAAAGTTGCAAACGCGAGTTTGCTCATTAGCGTTGCAAAATGTTTTTGCGGCGTTTTCAATGGCGCTGCGAAGTGCTCGCGGAAGATCCGCGGCTTATGATACGCTTAACGCGTATATACATATTTTGCCGGTCCATAAAGACGTCAGAAAGAGGCTACAAACAACGGCGTTGGACGCGCGTACGTAACTGCAGATATAAATTATTGTCCGCGGTACGGAAAGGTATCGGCATAAAGCGAAGGCGCGTAGTCGCGGGTGGCGCGGTACAAAAACCCGCCGACGAAGGAAAACGTCGTTCTCACAAGCCGTGTCGTGGCAGCCTCGCAAAAAGTTGCTCGCATTGATCAGGATAGTAGCTAGGGCCGAGTCGCGGGAGACCCAGAGCAGTCGAAAACACGTTTTTTCTCCTTTTGTTCGTATGTCGAGTACATTTTAAGTCACGGAAATTTACTTCATTTCTTGTTCTTGGGGGTGTGGAAAAATTTGAGAAATTTGAGAATATTTCGCAGGGAAATTATTCGTTTTTTTTTTAATGGAAAATCAATTGTTGTATTTTTGAATATTCAACTTGGGTTGATAGTAAAAATTGACTCGAGTTGAGTTATAAATGTATAGATTATAATACTTATATTCTTTATAAGATTATAAGTATTACATTAAAACAATATAACAATATAATACTGTTTTTGAATATGATTAGTTAACATAGTATCATTCTGTTAAGAGTTGAAAAAATTCAGAAGTTTTTCGACTTAAAAATAAAGTTTCAAACAAAAGTAGCTAACCAAAATAATTTAAATAAAATACATTTTAAGTCGTGGAAATTTACTCCATTTCTTGTTTTCGGTGTGAGAAAATATTTGAAAAATTTGAGAATATTTCATAGGGAAATTACAAGTTTTTTTTCGTTTTTTTTTTTTAATGAGTTTATGTTTTTTTAAACATTCAACTTAAGTTGATGGTAAAAATTGACTCAAGTTGAGTTATGAATGTATAGATTATAATACTTACATTCTTTGTAATATTACAAGTATTACATTATAATCATGTAATATTATAGTACTGTTTTATAACACAGCCACACAAAAAAAAAGTTCATGTCCCAAAAGGAAGACCTACCGTTTCTTATGTTTTCGGGGTCTCTGAAACCGAATCTGGCGTCAGAATTGCTGGATTAGCTCTTTTTTTCTTTCTACTCCTAAAAAGGGGTGAAAAAATCACATCCATTCAGGAGCTCCGAAACATACATTGCTTTTTGCCGAAAAAAATCTAGACACTGATGATTGTCAGACTCTGATACACTTTTCCGAGTTTTTTTTAACCCCGGGAACTACCCCCTTCACAGGGTTGAATATATCATTAATGCATTTACCGCTTTTTTGAGAAATAAAATACAGTTTTCTTCCATATAGTCACACTGTGGGCCGTGTAATAAACATATGAATGTTTTTACAACACTTTTCCTACCCTTAGTGAAAAACAACCCCTATAGAGGGATAAATATTTCTAAAACCCGTGACCTCCTTACTTGGAAGATTGAACAAAACACCTATTTGAAAATATGTTTTCTGCTGCCTCTAGCGCAATTGCCAAAATGTAGAATTTTTCATCCCTTGAATACCACCCCCTTGGGCTAAGGGGTTAAAAACAATTTTTTCTTCTTTGTACACCTGTGCGAGTAGCTCATAATAGGAGTTCAATATACTGCAGTTGTGAACTTCCTACTCACTCACGAAAGTTTTAAAACTCATTCTCAACCCCCTATTCAAATCTACCCCCAGAGGGGTAGCTTTTTGAAGAACGAAACGTTTTAACAATTTCACGTTACGCAGTAAACAACACCCAAAGTAAGTATACAAAAATGATTTTACAATTGATAAAAACCCATCATACTGCATTTCTAAATATTAACCCTCACTGGGGGTAGGTCTGAATAGGGGG
>JAPYZL010181029.1:0-11128 GCA_030522825.1 Platygaster orseoliae
GTTTCATCGTAAACAGCCACTCGAACACATACATGGAAAAAAATATTGTATGTTACATGGGAGGAATGTGATTCAACTCGCGCGCTTGGGCACTCGCTGGAGCTCGTGCCCAAATGCTCGCTCGTAGAATCATTCCATTCCTCCCTTGTAGCATAAATATCTATTTCAAACTGTCTTGCAGTTGGCTTCTCTGGTTTCTTCGTCATTGCAAAAAGGGCACAATCCGTACGCTTCTAATTGGCTGGAAAGGTTGCGAAACATCAAACGCCTTCGAAATAAGGTTTTGCAGGATTCCATACCTCGTACCCAGGATAACGCAAACGACGAATCATCGAGCAAATCGTCAAGTAGACGAGTTTACATGGAAGATTTCACAGAGTACACGAGTTAGTTATAAAATATTCCCAAGATTTTGATGATCGGGTTGAATGCTACGAAAACGGAAAGGAAATTTTTACTGTTCAAATTTTAGTTGTTGTAAATGATCATAGTTATGCGATGTTCAAAAGTGATGTAGTGATGTAGTTGTAATACGAATGTGATTGAGTACGAATATAAATGTCATGTTTTTTTCGTATCACGTCAGTATCACGTTTACATCACGGTTATAGTGACAATACTGTTTTACAGTGCTTCGTGAATTCAGTAATGAATGAGACTTTTTTCAATCAACTAGTTTCTTCTTGCCCATTATTTTTATAAATGTTCTACGAATGGAGTAATATTCTTGATTGATTCGCAGTGGAATAATTAGCTTTTTCAATGTTCAGAAGCAACACATATTTTTTGGAGTGTTCAGTAGGTTTTCCTACTTACCGATGAAAAAATTGTAAGATTCTATTGCACTTATTTTGTGAATAAAGGATTGTTCGTCCGAAATGATTTTTATTTTGGCTAAAGTGTTGAATTTAGCCAAATAACCCCCAAAAGTATCTGAAATTACTTACGTGTAGAATGAAAAACCGACACTTGCAATTTACTGTGATATTTTAATGATTATATTATTAGAATCATTATCGTATAATACAATTATATTCACATAATTATACAATTATAAAAAGTAATATAATAAATAATAATATAAAAAAATAGTATTATAATAATCATAGTTTTTGAAAAAATATTTGCAATTCTTTTTTCCTACATAAATTTGAGAAAATTTGATAAAAAGGATTAATATAACATAAAATTTTATGTCTTATCTCCAAAATTCCAGTTTGGAACATGAACCCCTTTTTAAGCTTACGCTCCTGAAATTTCCTAATTGGTCGAGACCGGAGACAACGGAAATGTATATATATGTACATTGTTTACGTTTACACTTTGACGTGTTTCTTGTGCATTTGCTTTGCACCGAATCGTATTATTCAGTTGATTGTCAATGAAGTTCGACAGTGCAAAGAAGAAAAATTACCGCATATTGTGTTTACAATGTTTACCAAAATTTTTTGTTCGATATTCTCGTTGCTGTTGATTACGATTGTTGCCGCTGGACCGGAAGAGGAACATGGGGTCACTTATGCGAACAAATGCGAAGGTTCGATTTTTATTTCAAGCTTTTTCAACCTGAATATATATTTCACACTGAATTAAGTTTTTTTTGCATTAAAACACTCGAAAAACGCGATTTTCGATGTGTTTCGTGCATTTAATTAATTTATTTATTCCTGACAGCTTTTTACAAAAAATTGCATGTAGAATGTTCATTCAATATTGAATTACGATGGTAAAATATTATTTTTTATTACGTTAACGAATTAATTGTAATATTGAAATTCTGTATTAAATTGTAATACTCAAAAATGTGATTTTTGATGTATTACGTGCATTGAATTATTTATTTATTGCTAACAGTTTTTTATGGAAAATTGTATTCAAAAATCGCTTTAAATATTGAATAGCCTTTATTAATTAATATTGAATTTCTGTACTAAAACATTCAAAAAACACAATTTTTGATCTATTAGATGCATTGAATTATTTATTTATTCCTAACAGCTGTTTAGAAAAAAATGCATGCATAATGTACATTTAATATTGAATCTACTTATTAAAATATTTTTTATTATATTAATGAATTTATTAATATTGAAATTCTGTATTTAATTTAAATACTCAAAAAATTTATTTTTGATGGATTTTGTGCGTTGAATGTTTTATTTATTTCTAACAGCTTTTTACAAAAAATTGTATTCAGAAATTACTTTGAATATTAAATTGCGTTAAGTGATTAATGTTTTTTATAATATTATTTAATCTTTTATTATTGAATTTCTGTATTAAAAGACTCAAAAAACACAATTTTCAATCTACTAGGTGCATTGAATTATTTATTTATTCCTAACAGCTTTTTAGACAAAATTGCATGTAGAATGTACATTTAATATTGAATTACATGTAAAATAATATTTTTTATGATATTAATTAAATTACTTATTTTTTCCTAACAGTTTTCTACAAAAAACTGCCTTCAGAATGTACATTGAATATTGAAATACATTAAAAAAATAATATTTTTTATTACATAAATGAATTAATTGATTTCTTTATTAAATTTATATATACCTATTATAAATTCAATACAGATTATAAAATTATACATATATAAATAATTTATATATTTATTATAATATCATTTTTTATTTATATATTATTTTTTGTTATACTCATATATTATATTTAATTATTATAATATTTTTCACTTTTTTTCTATAATTATTATAATATAAATTTTAAATTTAATGAAAAAAATTAAATTTATGTAAAATATATATAAATTTCTGTATTAAAAACTCAAAAAAGCGATTCTCGATGTATTACGTGCATTTGATTAATTTAATTATCCTAACAGATTTTTACAAAAAATTACATTCATAATGTACATTAAATATTGAATTACATTATTTAAATAATATTTTTTTATTACATTAAATAATTCATTAATATTTAAATTCTGTATTAAATACTCAAAAAACGCGATTCTTGATGTACTACATGCATTTAATTAATTTATTTATTTCTGAAGAATTTTACGAAAAATTGCATTTAGAACGTATATTAAATATTAAATAACATTAATTATTTAATATGCTTTATTACAGTAATGAATTAATTAATATTGAATTTCTGTATTAAAACTCAAAAATCGCGATTCTCGATTAATTACGTTCATTTAATTAATTCATTTATTGCTGAATGTTTTTTACAAAAAATTACATTCAGAAAGTACAGTTAATATTTAATTACGTTAGTAAAAAAATATTTTTTATTATATTAATTAATTAATATCGAAATTCTGTATTTAATACTAAAAAAACGCGATTCTTGATGTACTACGTTCATTTAATTTATTTATTATTCCTGAAGGTTCTTTACAAGAAAATGTGTTCTGAATGTACATTAAATATCGAATTACGTAAATAAAATAATATTTTTTACTATATTAATGCATAAATTAATATTAAATTTCTGTATTAAGAACTCAAAAATCGCGATTCTCAATTTATTACATGAATTTATTTAATTTATTTATTCCTGAATGTTTTTTACATAAATTGCATTCAAAAAGTACATTAAATATTAAATAACGTTAGTTATTCAAGATTTTTTATTACATTGAATTGAAATGAACATTAATAAACAAAAATTTAAACAAGATCCAAACAGATAATCCTGAATAAAAAAGTTAATAACTATGCATAATAAAAAAATAAAATACTCTCTTCAAACTTTGATTTATTATGTATCTGAAACTTCAGAAAGTTTGAGAAATAAAAATAGTCAGTAACGTCGAATAATATTTTTTTAATTTTAATAATTATTCATAACTTTACCTATAAAAACCAATTGTAACAATTTCTCAAAATTACCTTTTTTTTCAAACACTTGAAACTCAAAAGAAACATGATTTATTTTTTCAAAGTTTGCAAAGTCGTGGGAATAGAACTTGAACTTCGTTTGCAAGAAACTGGAAAAACTCACGATATTTTGGAACTAGGATACTCGGTCGACGATGTAGCACCGAAAAAAAGAAAAGAATATGCTAAATCGTATGTTATATTAAGCAAAGCTTAATTTTTTATTTTTACAATAAAATACAAGAAATAAGTAAACTTTTTTTCAGGGAATTGAGATTAGTTGAGTCTTTAGAAAAAGTCTGTGAAAGGATTCTCGAGTACAACATTCACAAGGAACGAAAAGACAGTACTAGATTCGCCAAAGGAATGAGCGAAACCTTCAGAACTCTTCATGGGCTGAAGTATTTTTTTGCATTCAATTTTATTGTAATATTATTATAACTATATATATATAATAATTATCTCTCTATATTATAAAAAAACTCCCCCCCCCACCGACATTTTTAGTACAGTGACTTAAGACTTAAAACTTAAGACTTAAGTGTTGAGTCTGAAGTGTTAAGTTTTAAGGCTTAGGTTTTAAGCCTTAAGTGTAAAGGCTTAAGACTCAATATTTAAGGCTAAAGTGTTGTCTTAAGTGTCGAGCTTTAAGTCTTAACGATTCTGACTTAAGACTCAAAACTTAAGTCTTAGGTGTTCAGTCTTAAGCCTTAAGTTTTCAGTGTTAAGTCTTGAGTCTTAATATAATAATTATAATGTCATTACATAATATTCCAAAGTTTATTTCTGTCAGTAGCAAAATCAACTTAAAATTTAAAAAATTCCTTCATTTTGTAATAACAGAGACAAAGGTGTCAAGGTCGAATTGGGAATACCGTACGAATTGTGGGACAGTCCATCGGTGGAAGTAACAACTCTTAAATCACAGTGCGAAAGTTTACTCGAAAATCACGAGACTGACATCGAAGACTGGTACTTCAAACATCAAGGACAGATACCTTTGACAAGGTAACTTTTTTTTCAAGTTTTTCAGACTCTTTCTATTGTTGTTAATCACATTGTATAACAAAATGAGAGTTTTTTTATTGTATTGAATAATTTTATGGAGTTTGGTACCAAAAATTATAAGATTGAAAGTTTATAACAATTTCTTTGATGGTATTATGTGAAAATTTT
This sequence comes from Platygaster orseoliae, assembly GCA_030522825.1. Lineage (NCBI taxonomy): Eukaryota > Metazoa > Arthropoda > Insecta > Hymenoptera > Platygastridae > Platygaster > Platygaster orseoliae. The sequence goes on from JAPYZL010181029.1 coordinate 5,034, forward strand.
TTAGTGTTGTACAGTGTAATGTACTATTTGTATGAGGCAGTGAAATAATTTCTTTTATTTTTGTTTTTGAATTTTAAGTAGTATGATTAAGTTTTTTGAAATCTGTTAAATAACGGAAAATGTATAAAAATAGTGATCTTGATTTTTATGAAAAATTGCAAAATTCTTATCAGTGATAATATCATTGAAAAAAAGGACACTCTGAAAATATAGATCTCAACTAAAATTATAAAATATGAATAACCTGAAAAATTAAAAAAAAATTTTATGGAATAAATTATGAATAAAAAAATTTCTTATACAAATTTTTTATACATATTTCTGCAGAAAAAAATTTTTGTACAAATTTCTACAGGAAACAAAATTTTTTATAAGAATAAAAGTCACTAGGTTTCAAATTTTTTAGATTTTTAACGCAATATTCATTACAAAAAATTTGTTTCAGATACCTATGCGAGGAGAGAGCTCTAAAGGGAGAAGATGCATCTTGCTTGAGCGAAAAATTAGTTCCCAAGGACGATGGCAAGAAGAAGAAAGTTACCAAAAAAGGAGAGAAAAGCAAAGACCGAAAATCTAAAGACGAGTTGTAACTCAAAAAATGTGTCAAAAAAAATATTACGCTATTCCACAAATTGGAAAATCTTCGACTTCGAGAACAACGTGAAAATTCAATTTTCTCTGGCTCTTTGTACATACATTTTTTTTTCTTAAATTTTTATAATACCCGTAATTTCTAGAAAATTGTTAATTTCTTAGTCTAAGGTGACACTTGAATGTAAAAAACAAGAATTTTGTAAACTAAAGTAATTTATTAAATTTACTCAACACATTAATTCGACTCGTTCTTTTTATTTTTAGAATTCTCTGTATAAGCCAATTTGTCTATTTCACAAATATTCCAAAATCCAAAAAATATTCAATTTATATTCCCATTTATAACTTTTTTTCATAATTATTCAATTTATATTCCAATTTATTAATTTTTTAATAATTATTCAATTTACATTCCAATTTATTATTTTTTTTATAATTATTCAATTGATATTCCAATTTGTTTTTTTTTATAATTATTCAATTTATATTCAAATTTATTACTTTTTAAAATAATTATTCAATTTATATTCCAATTCGTGTATTTCACAAATAAGAAAATCTCCAACTTCAAGACCAACATAAAAATTCAATTTTCTCTGACTTTTATACATAAAATTTTCTTTTAAATTTTTTATAATACCCAAAATTTCTAAAAAATTGTTAATTTCTTAGTCTAAGGCGACACTTGAATGGAAAAAACAAGAATTGTGTAAAGTAATTTATTAAATTTACTCAACACGTTAATCCAACTTGTTCTTTTTATTTTCAAGACTCCGTGTGAGCAAATTTGTGTACTTCACGAATATTCCAAAATTCCAAAAAATATTCGATTTATATTCCCATTTATTATTTTTTTTATGATTATTCAATTTATATTCCAATTTATTATCATTTTCTATAATTATTCAATTTATTTTCGTGTATTCCACAAATTATAAGATCTTCAACTTTAAGACCAACATGAAAATTCAATTTTCTCTGGCTTTTGTGCATACATTTTCTTTTAAATTTTTTATAATACTCAAAATTTCTAAAAAATTGTTTATTTCTTAGCCTAAGGTGACACTCGAATGTAAAAAAACAAGAATTTTGTAAATTAAAACAATTTATTAAATTTAATCAACACGTTAATCCTCGGGCTTTTTATTCTTAAGACTCTCAGTGTAAGCCTTTCCCATAATCCATAATCTCTTGCCACGAAGTGCTCTTGCTCGTCTTTGTTCCTCTTTGAAATCCTGGTGCTCGTCCCTGAACAATCCATAACTCCTTAATTGTCTCATCAGGTAATGCGTGTCTTTCAGTCGAGGATAGTACTCCACGATTTCAGGCCTTTTGTGGACTGGCTTTGAACTAAACAGCTTCACAACTTGCATTGACCGAGTATTTGTTTTTCGATAGACTTCGCCGAAAATTCGATTACTTAGACGATTCATGCGAGTTGTGTACTCGCTCTCGATTTTTGATAGTTCCGCGTATTTCGTTGCCTTGTTGGCCAAATTCAGCCATTTACCGCTCATTTTCGTTTCTTGTATTAAAAAAAAGGGGAATTAAATGATGGAATAAACACAAGGTATGAATTTTAAGAAAATAAAAACTTACCGAATTCGGGAGAGTTTATGCAATTTTTTGATTGATTTCAATTTATTTTTCGATCAGCTGTTCATGTTCAATAAACAACACATTCACAATCTAGGGAATTCAGGAGTACCAATAACGTAGTACCAAAATCACAATATTGTGATAAAACGATTTATCATGAATTTTTATGATAATCCCGGATGTTTATCATGATAATTGAACCAAATAAACAAATTTACCTTTTGTTAGCCTTGAAAAACCAAAAAAATTTTGAAAAAACTCTTCTCGCATAATTCCGTAGTATCACTTATAGTGCCATCACAATCATCACAATTTTTGAAAAAAATGATTTATCGAAAATTTCCTCAATAATTCCGGATATCAATCATAAAAAAGTTTTTATTTATAATATCTTAAATAGTTAATAATTTGTATATCGTACAGAAAATGTTAATATAAATTCGAATTCCCGCCATGTTTTCAACGGCCCGTGGCGGCCATTTTGATTCCGTTTAAAAAACGCCCGCAATTTTCAACTTTCAATTTGAATCGCCAATAAAAAGTCATCCGTGAATATGCATCACTGCCATGACATAGTAAATGTAAATAATGATTTTCAGTGAAAATTTACAAAAATAGCGTATACTTATTACAACATAAAAAACTTTCCGTTTATCTAATAAATTACGTAACACGTTGGCATCGAGGTTCTATGGTGTAATGGTTAGCACTCTGGACTCTGAATCCAGCGATCCGAGTTCAAATCTCGGTGGGACCTATTATGTTTCTTTTTTTTTTCAGAAAAGAACTTCTTTTATTATTCCCCCTTTTATTTATTTATTAATCATAACATTTTTATAGAAGAATTCATTTTTATGAATCCGTTTTACGTTGCAATGTGTTTGCGAACACACCTATGTGCGTTTGCGCTGTACATATGTGTGATTGTGTGTGTACGTGTGTTAACATGTCAAATTCTAATGCTGCTAGTCGACTCCAGTTGACTCCAGTCGACTCTTTCCAGCTTGTTTACAAATGTTCACAAATAAAGAAATAGTAAGCAAAAAGCGTTTTCAGTGTGAAATGATTAATTCAAATTTCGGAAGTGAAAAAAAGAGGCGGGACTCTCTAGAACAACTTTTGAAACACTGCGAGTCAAATCCTCTCGTATTCTTGGATATTACCATCGACAACAAAAAAAGTTGGTATTTACGTTTGTGGTTATGAACTACTGTTTTTTATCAACGTCAAAACCCGGTTCATCTGACATATTTTATGATGTATTCTTTTTCCCTTGCGATCGGCGTAAAAGTTATTTTACAGAAATTTTAGATCTTGATTTTTCTTTTACTATTCAGATTCACACAATTTTACAGTTCTTTTTAGTGTTTTTAACTCTTGAAAATGATCAAAAATACAATTTTATTCAGATTCCTGAGATATCGTTTTTCTCAGTTTTTATCTCACGAAAATTGTTATTACTCGATTTATTAAAGAAATATCCTTGATTAAAGTTGGAAAATTTTTCAAAAGAAATTCGAGGATTTTTGAATCATAGAATTTATTCCGAGCATTAATTTTAATTACCGTTAAAAAGAAAAAAAAAGTTTTTGAATTTTGACTATTCAAAATAGTATTAGGGGGAATTCATTTTTCAATCAATTTTATGATATTCAATGTATTTTAGAAAAGCGTAAATTCAATGGAAAATTAGAGAGATTTGAACAATATTTTTCACATTCCATAGATAAGAGATTAGGCTTGAGTACAGGCCAGGTACAGTCTGGAACAAAAACCCTCGCTATCCTCGCTATGAATTTTAGGATTTCTTATCCTTTATTTACAAACAAAATTTTTGTCCCGGACTGTATCTGGCCTGTACACAATGAAATTTGAAGGTTGGGGAAAAGATTATTCAAATCTCTCTAATTTTCCATTGAATTTATACTTTTCTAAAATACATTGAACAGCATAAAATTGAAAAAATGAATTTCCCTTATTCGAAAACCCCTTAATACTATTTGAATTTACGAAATTGGATGAATTTAAGATCTTATATTTATTAAAATTTAAATTGTTTCTTACTAGCTTATTCAAGCCAACTTTAATAATATAGAAATATACTTAAATTCTTCTTAAATATGGAATGTAACTTATTAATATACATAAGAAGTTTCACCTTGTGAAATTTCTTACGTTTTACCATAATAGGACTCTCGGAGCCAGAAACTACTTAGATTATCTACTCAATATTTTAAAATATATACAGAAAGCTTCACAAAGTGGATTTAATATAAAATATAACTTCTTAAATATAATATAAATATGTAATAATAATAATAAAATGAAATAATAAAATATGTAATCTAACTTTTTAATATACATAAGAAGTTTCACATTGTGAAATTCCTTACATCTTACCATAGTAGGATTCTTTGAGCCAGAACCAGCTTAGCTTATCTACTCAATACTTTAAAATAAGCCGGGTTTTATCTTTTTTATTTCTTAGTGATTCTGCTTCTGACATTTCATTTTCGACTTGAAAAATACCTTAGATAACGTTATCACTGAAATAGTAAATTTTCAGAGATCACAAATAGAATTTTTTTCAATTTCAGAGGGGCGGCTCGTTATCGAGTTATTCAAAAATATTGTGCCTAAGACAGCCGAAAATTTCCGAGCACTATGTACAGGAGAAAAAGGGATTGGGAAAAAAGGAAAAAAGTTGCATTATAAAGGATCAATATTCCACAAAGGTAAAAAGTACATTTAAAACAAAATTACAATAATAACTTACAAAATAAAAAAAAGCAAAATACAAAAACAAAACCAAAATAAAAAAAATAAAATATAATAGAAAAAACGAAATATAATAAATACCAAAAAAAGACTTTACAATTTTTATTTTTTTACTTGTCCAAGTGATTTTTGTAAATTATTGCGATTTTCACTAATTTTCATAATCTTATGCGAAAGATACTGTTTTCTGGAAAACCAACTTAAATACTCAAAATCATTGCAATTTTCAATACTTTAACATCAAATTCTAGAAATCACTAGAGCAATTCAAAAATTTAAATTATAAAAATATGTTTAATTACAATTCTTTCAATAAATCATAAACATACAACAACTCTTAAGAATTTTTAGAATTATAGATAATTATGATTTATATGATAATTGTATCACATTTAAAAATAATGTTTTCGCATTCAACAATTTTCATAGACCTTGCAATTTTTTATTTGTTTAGTTGTCCATATGATTTTTGAAAACTATTCGATTTTCACAAATTTACAAAATATTGTGTGAAAGATACTGTCTTCTGCAAAAACAACTTAAATACTCAAAATCATTGCAATTTTCAATACTGTAGCATGAAATTCTAGAAATCACTAAAAAAATTCAAAAATTAAATTTTAAAACTATGTTCGAGTATGATTCTTGGTATAAATCATAAACATATCAAAATTCTTAAGAATTTTTAGAATTATAGATAATTATGACTTTTATGTTCGGGGAGCACGTTTTTTGCGTGATTCTTGGAGGGGGCGTGTCCACAGTGAAATCACGCAATATTGGTTTTACAGTCCATGGACTATAAACTGGTCAGTTATGGTGTCGACCGACTCGTGATTGGCCAGAATCTGGCAGTCAATGTTTCTAGCTTTTGGAGTAGTTTGAACATTGTGTCGACCGCGATTTGTTTTCGTTGTGTGGGTGTGGGTGTGGGTGTGTAGTGCTGTCTGCTAGCAGCTGCTTCTCCCACTGCTCGACCAATAACTGTGAGCGTCCTCTTCCAGGTTCGCAATTGGTCGGCTGAACGTGGGGCGCGAGAATTCGAATTTTTAAAAGTACAGTTACGGTTACTGCTGTGATTCTGCATTTTTTTTTTTAATGCGCGGCTGAGAAAAAAAAAAGAA
>JAPYZL010181055.1:0-10837 GCA_030522825.1 Platygaster orseoliae
TCCTCCCATGTTCCACGCAAAAAAAGTGGCCATTTTTTTTGTACATGCACGGGAAAAAATATTGTATGTTACATGGGAGAAAGAGAATGATTCCAACTTCGTACTCGTTAGAATCATTCTTTTTCTCCCTTGTAGTATAAATATCTATTATCATCCTGGGTTATCTTGGGTTCTTTTTGATTGTTTCTTTTAGTTGTTTTTTGTTCTCATATGATTTTTGTTATTATGTTCATTTATTGTTGATCACGATGTATTTGGATTTGGACTCAACAGTTATTTATTTCTTATTTTTATATTGATTAACAAACGTCTGAAATCCTCATGATATACATTTTCTCGATTTGTTTCTATGACGATCTCTTTTATTGGATCGATATAGCTGTAAGTTAATAGATATATATATCGTTAAACAAATCTGATTATGACTTATATTGTTTTAAATAATATTTACAGAAAATTTATTTATGTAAATGTATGAATGTTTTTTTTCTTACCTGTATCGAATTTTAAATATTTTACTTTTTCTGGTGTTTTCTTTTATGAACTGTAAGTTTTTGTTAATTTTTTTACTGCAAAGAAACTGTTTGTCAGGGAAAAGTTTTGAATTGGATAGTTGGTGATCACTCTGATGGAATCGAATTATACATTTTTGATAGCTCGAATCACAAATCTAATCTTTCACAATAAAAAACACCCTTTTTCGTGGAGGTTCTCATTTTCGCAGGTAATGAGAATTCACGTAACGCGAAATTGAGTCACGAATCGCGGCGATCGATGGAATGCAAATATTTGTCGATTATTCACCGGCGTCCTTTCGTCGGATTCATTCAAATTCTCCCGACGCGACATATTTTTCCGCTGCGTACAAACGATGTACGAAAGGGATTAAAGGGAGTGGTATAAGGAGGAGGGGGGATAATGTTTTGGCGATTATTTCATACGTGAGAATAAAAGGTCGTAGAATATGAGTGGTAAATGGGCAGAACTACTTATGTAAGAAATTTTAAATCCGTAAAATCTCCAAAAATGTTTAGGAAAAATGTGGCAAGTTATAAGATTTTGAATTTACCAAACGTGAAAATTTTTTAAAATTTACCAAAAAATATCAGTGATTTTAAAATTTGATTTTTAAAAGTATCGAGTATCTCAGTACAATAAAACATTCTTTCTATTTAAAAGAATTTGAAGTTTAAGAAGTTTCTACAGTTTTGGGAAAATTTTAAAAAATTACTACAATCTAGGAATAAATAAATATTTTCTAAACCATACGAATTTTTCGGAATTTTTAGAATGATTGGAAAATTTAAAAAGTTGATATTTTAAAAGTTTGATCAAAAATTTGTTATACATTAAAATTTCACTGCATTTTACAGTATTTCTCAAGTTTTTCAAATTTGTATAAAAAAATGAATGAAAAGAATATGACGTGTTTTTCGGAGTTACATAAAATGGAACAAGTGTAGGTACAAACCTTCAAAATTCGAAAGTTTTTTCATTTCGCATAATTTTTGAAATTTGAGTATGATTCAAACAATTCATGCATTTGTAAATTTCATGAAATTCATTTATAATGGTTTTATAAAATTGTTTAGTAATTCGCAAGATCTTCAGATTTTTATTTAAGAATAAAGAATTATTACTATCTATATTTTGAAGTACGATAATAATTATAAGCATGTTCATGAACATTTTTTAGAATTTTGTGAATTTGTTAAAATCTCCGAAATCGTTGAAAATCTTGGAAATTTTTAATGTTACAGCAATTCTGCGAAATTCTGAAAATTCAAACCTAATGTAAAGTAATCAAAACTTTTCAAATTTTATAATAATTCTTATGACGTCACTTGTATTTTTCGTTATTTGTAAATAGTTTCCAAGTTTTTTAAATTTTAATTGAAAATGCAAAAAAAATTGTTATGCACGTTTAGAAGAAATATGATCATTAGTACAATTCATATATTTTATGAGAATTTTCTGTAATTCTACAAATTTTTCAAATTTTTTCGGAATCGTTGACGATTCATAGATTTTAATGTGATTTTAATTTGGTGGTTTTTCAAAATTTTTTAAAGTTTGATCGGCATTTGAACTTTTCAAAACTCTCTAAATGTTAAAAAACATTTCTAATTCATCATTCTTTTTAGTAACGTTGTGAATCTCTTCAGGTTTCATAGATTTGTCACGAAATAAAATTAGTATCATGTATGCTTCGAAAATATATGACAAGAAACACAATCTGTAGAATCTATTTCCATTTTCTATTATTCTACAAATTTTACTTATATTGTTAAACTTTTAAAAATATTTGCATTTTTCAATTTTAGTCAATCTTTAAAAATTTTCTTAATTTCAAACATGATACAAAGTATTAAAAACTTTACATCTTTATTCAAAATTTGTCTAACTCATCAGAATTTTCCGTAACTTGTTAGAACTTTTCAAGTTTTTAGATTTTGATGGAAATGAAACAAAAATATGTAATCCATAATATAATGAAATATTATGAAAATGTGAATGAACATTTTTGAAATTTTGCATGTTTTTTGAATTTTATTGAGTTATTAATAAATTTAAGAATTTTAGAAATAGTTAAATTTTAAATAACTTTTGAGCTTTATCACAAAAATAATAGTATTCAAAACTTTCTATTTTATAAAAAAATATGTATAACTTATTGAAATTTTTCGTAACTCTTCAGTACTTTTTGAATTTTTTTTTTAATAGAACAACTTTCTCATGCATTTTTCAAATAAATACGAGAGTGAAATGGAAATAAAAGTTTTGGAAACTCGTTATGTCTTTTTATAATTTGTAAATACTTCCACAAATTTTCAATATTTTTATTTGAAATTGAAGGAACGTAATCTTATATTTTTCAAATAAAAATAATGAGCACAATATGTTTACAAAATTGAAAAACGTTTTATGAAATTCTAAAAATTTTTTGATTTTCCCGCAGTTGTAGATTTTTAATTGGTAACCGTTTTTTAAATTCTTCAAAATTTAAAAAATTAACAATTACGAAAAATTGATAAAACCAGTGAATATTGTTATTATCTCTGAAAAATTTGCTTTAAAAAAATTAGTTGTATAATTAGAAATTTCACATTGTAACCTGATTAGTATATTCTTTGGAGTGTTCTATTTTTTATTTACATAATTCCAAAAATCGTTATTATGCATAGTTGAAATTCTTTTTTATTCTAGGCCATTAGAATTTTTGTAAAAATTAGAAATTCTTTTGAGTAAATTTTTAAAAAATTATCTCCGTCACTGTTAGCTGGATTCTGCAATGTTTGTGCATTGAAAATTCGATTAAAAAAAAAACTCATTATCAAATTTCAATCAAAATTTTTGCCAACTGTTGAGTAATTCTTCTTAATAAAAAATTTCACTGAAATCACGTTTAAAATTTCATGTGATTCGAGTAAATTTGTGGCTCTAATAATATGTCACCGTTTAGGGTATAAAAATCCGCGGATGGACCGTTACTTCTTGTGCAAGGTCAATGCTTCCGGATGCACCCCAAAACAAATTAATCAGCCGAGTTCGCAAAAATCTATCCCACGAATAAAGAAAGATCTTTTTACCCTCGTTAAAACGGTACGACATCGACACCGTGCCGGAAATCGCTCGAAACCGGTTGCGCCCGACACTTTCGCCAAAAAGAACACTCTTTTTCCTTCCCTGTAAATATCTCAAATGCCCCAGGAACACCCGTCCCTCCTTTTTTCCCTTACTTTGCCACGACAAATTTTTCGCGCACAAACAAGGAACCCTCGATAAATTTTAAACAGAGGGAAAAAACCACAGATCATTACAGAAAAGTAAAGTAAAGATTGAACGAGTGATTTTCTGATCTTTTTTTGGATATTAAGTAAGGTCAGAGATGGGCACCAAATTTTTTTTGCTTATTTTCATGTCACTAAAATGTTCTTCAATTTCATCATTTGACCATAAAAATTTGTAACTCGATGTAATTTTACTTCTACTTTCTAGAATTACAGGCGAAAATTATTAATTATAAACTTTTTCATTCTCGATTTAAAAAAAAAACTCAGTATGTTATAGTCAGTACTTTTAAATAGAATCCCGAGAAGTACAGGTAAAATTACATCTATCTACGACTTTTCACGGTTTTGCGATAAAATTAAGATATTTAGTTTATTTGTTATGCGAAAATCAGCAAAATGTAATCAATGGCTATTTCTGTCAAGGTTAACCAGGGTAATTTTGAAGTAAAAAAGCGAAATTCAATTCGAACAGTATGTGTTATTACTTTCTCTTGTTAGTTTTTGTTTGTGAAAATTTATTTGTTTTGGACTGAAAACCAAAAATTCATACATTATAAATTATTAAATTAGCTGCAAACAATGAATTTCTAAAGCTGTTTTAAATGTATCAATTACTCCGTATTATGGGGTGACTGCGACAGCCATAACTCAGAAGGGTATATAAATTGACGCAGAGATTTCTGCAACACAAGACGTTGTGAGTTTATCAATTGTTTCTTGAAATATAAAAATTACATTTGTTATAAAAATCAACATACCTATTTAGAATAATATTTATTCATATTATTGATGAAGTATTATGTATATATAATACTAAAGTTAAAAAGAAAGCTAATAAAAATTATTAAAATGCAAGAAAGATTCGTGTCTGTAATAAACTACATAAAATCTCATTTTTCGGTGTTTTTTCATGTTCTTTTGGTGTTTTTTCATATGCAAATCACTCGTGTGATTATGGTGCTCGCCTTCGCCTCGGACAAATATAGTCGAATAATATATGGTTAATAAAATATAGTCCTTGACTAGTGTGGAACAATTTTTTCAACTCATTTGATTACAATGCTCGCCTTCGTCTCGCGTTGCAACTCTCAGATTCGTTAAAAAAAACTTTTCCACGCCAGTGAAGAAATATACTATTATGCTCCTAGTAATGTAATATACTATTAATAGTGTTCTGAAGTTTGAACGTTTTTACGTATTATTCTTTTGTAACAAATCAACCAAACCATCAACAGGTTAAATAGTAAAAGTATCACTTTTCGAAGTCTAGACCGCGTCTAGACACATTTAAAAATACATGAACAAAATAGAAGCATCTTTAAAGTTCAGCAATTTCATTCGAATGTAGGTAAAAACAATAGCAGACTAACCGAAATATTAAAGGGATACACTGATTGTGAGAAAAAAACTTTGTAATTTATACTATAAATATTAGAAAAATTACTTTCTTTTAGTAAAATCTCAAATATCATTTTCATTTTTCGTATATTATAGAACATTCAGTCATAATAGTATATTATTGCGAGTTTTCGAAATGCCTGTTTTGACGAAACGAAAGGTTGCAGCCCGAGGCGAAGCCGAGGGTTGTAGTCGTTTCGTCGAAAGAAGCAATTTCGAAAACTCGCAATACGATGTTTTATTCACAATTCGCTAAAAATTCACGTCCAAATATCCGATTTTTAGCAAATTGTGAATAAATATATTTATTTTTTACATGCAGTTTAGTAAAACGTCAAATATCGCAATTATAAGTTGATATGTAGTTGAAAAAAAATACGAAACATATCGTATTTTTTACTTTAGTAAATAACAGTTCTCAATATACAAGATATAAGAGAAATTACCTTACATGATCATGATGACTACATTTTTTTAATTAGTATTACTATACCTACAAAAATATGAGTTTCACTAGAACGTACAGCTTTAACTACTATACTATATGCCAGTGACTATAATACGAATATTTTGAATAATACAATACTGTATATAGTAAAATTTACTATATTTCATCTTGTTTCTCCCTTACCATGTTTTTTAGTGAAAAGTATTGAATTTTTCTCACAGTATAGCAATTAAAAATTCCTATTTATAATGACTACATATCAGTATCTGAATATTGTAAAATAAATTTTTATTCACGAGCTATTTGAACATAGTCAGATTTTTACAACGCTTTATTTAAAATATGCTCTAAATACTACACTGTAAATGTATATTTTGTATTTTTAACAGTTCCTGAAATATTCAACATGAAATCTTGTAACTGGTGGCATTTTAAAGACTGAAATACAATTTGTCTGCAAATTCGGAATCTAAGTAACCAAAATATTTAGATTCTCTGTTTCAAAATACTTAAAAATGTGAAAATATATCCTCCTTGTTCAACTTGGAAAATTCGCAAAATTCCAACATTCAAAATTCATATAATTCTAAATATAGAACATATTTATAGAATTCATATAAAAAAAATTCAAATAATTTTACACCTTGAATTTCAAAACTTTTTATTGTTCTATCAGGGAAAAACCTGCATATAACATTGTTCAAAAATATTGAAAATATCTTATACTATTTAAACGTTTAACCATACTTTGCATTGTTAAACTTCCATATGTTAAGGAAATTTTAATAGCTGTTTATGGAAAAAGTTCCATTTAGAGTATAAGTCAATAAAAACTATCAATTATTTCCTGGGAAATCCGCTACATTGTTTAAACAATGAACTATCCGAAATTTAAAACACATATCGATAATAAAAGAAGCAAACGATGAGCAACAAAAATTATAATTCCAATAAACTTTTAGTCCCAGCTTCAGTGAACCGCGACAAATCTCTAATAACTAAAATTTAACCGTGCGCGTTAACATTGTTCAAAACATTCGCATAATATACATATCACAAGTGTGCAACACGTGCGAGCAATACGTTGAATGTGTTTTGTTATGATGTAAGGCTTCGGAATGACTTGACAGAGGCGCCTCCATTATGCAATTTCATTCAAGCCTGCATTGTGCTGGACCACGTGTTTACGTTTTATCCTTCTCGTGCTCCCGCCTTTTGACGTGTATATAGTATCATATTGTTGTTATTATATTCACTGCTTTGCAAGTAATGGAAGCGAATCGAAGACTGAGCGACATCTAAAAGATTCATGAAACGAGTTTTGCCCGTGAGGTGCTTATAACGGTGAAACGGTGAATTTTAAATAGACGAACGTAGGTTATGCAGACACGTGGGGTGCAGGTTTTCTGTATATGTCAAGTAACCGACGTTCGATGTCTGTCTTATAGACCGCCACTAAGTGTTGCATTTTGTACATAATATTTATAGGTTCTCAATGATGAAACTAAGGTTAATAGGTTCTTGGAACACAATCAGTAGTTTTAGTCTGTTTTGGATATAGAAAATGATATTATCAGGTACTTTTGAAGGTTGGAAGTTGGTGATTGTTAACTTATCGACTGTTACAAGCATACGTTTTATTTTCTTGAGCATCAGTTCTTTCTAAAAGTAACTTTAGAATTTAAGGTAATATAAAGCTGAATCATTAGTTTCAGGGTGTTTGAAGTTAATGGATTTAATTTTGAGGTTTTTAAAGGGTGAGGATATGAGTTTAGTTCAAGAGGTGGACCTAATATTGACGATCCCAACTTTATTGACTTTCATCATGTATTTTTTACTGATAGTTTTAAATTTGCAATGTATTTATTAACATTTTGAATAATGAAGGATTTTATTTCTAATTGCAGCCAAACGTTAGATCGCCGACAGCAGTGATGTACAGTCAAAGAGGGAATAGTTTCGAACTGTCAACGTTGTTGGTAAGTTTTTTTAATACTTGTGATTTATATAAAAAATTATTGATATTAAACTTTGTATATTATATGTATAGTTTTTGTGCATGAAATATTATAATCATGTTAGGGTACTCAAATTCAGGGGCGGTGGAACAGTATTTTTTAGGGTCGTTAGTAATAATAAAAGGACAAATAAACCCGGAATAGGGATTGAAAATTATTAAATATTTTCAATAATTAGCAATATTCTTTCATTGTTTCATGTAAATTTAAAAACAGAAACAGGTATCACAAAATAATCAATAAATAAGTGATAAGTTGAATTGATTTTCATTATATTTGTAAAGATTTCAACAGTTCCTGTTATGTATATAAAATTTGAATAATTCGGGACAATTGAAAAGTCATTCAAGTTTGAAAAAATTTCTCAAATTCTCTACAGTTCGAAAGTTTTAAAAAATTTCAGAAAGTTTTGTGTATTCGATTTGGGTCATAAATTTTCTACATAGCGAAGGCTATTAGTTTTTTACATTGTGTTACAATATTATTGTTACATATTTCTTCAGAAGATGTATGATGATGTTTTTTATTTTCGTATAATTATCTGAAAAACTTGGAAAGAATTTCTAATACTTACTTAGAAATCATACGAAAATCATTAAAATAAATCATACGAAAAACCTTAATGAGTTGACAAATTTGTCTAATACTTTTGGAATGTTTCAAACAGTTTATATTATGTTTGTAATTTCGAAAATTTTCAAAAATCAACAAACATCGAAAAATTTGAAAATCGGCAATAATCTTAGTTCTATATATTTTGAAAAATTTGTGAAATTACTGAATAAGTTCTTAAATTTTGTGAGTAGCGTTCATTAGCATATTCTTTCGAAAATATACAAAAAAATTTTTTGCAACATTTTCCAATAAAAATAATAAATTAAGAATAACCTAAATGAGTTGGAGAAATTCGCATACAATTTTAGAAGTTTTGAATAGTTTGTATTATGTTAAAAATTTTAGTAAAGTCGGACGATTTTACAAGCAACGATAATATGAAAAGCCGTCAATAATTCTACAAAATTTGTAGAATTCATTCGTAATAATGTTTATTAATAATGTGGATTGCTAAAAATTTTAAGATTAGGCAAAACCACAGAAACAGTATAATATTCTCAAAATTTTCCTCAATCAATAAATTATACATTGTGCGCAGATGGTCAGTAATTTTGAAATTTTCAATATAACCAAAAATCTAAACAAATAATAATAATATTTGAAATCCTAAACTTTTGGACGATATTTTGGATTTTTTATCCATTTAGCATTACTCAAGTAAGAAGTGCTGCCCACTTGGACCATATAATACATTGACTGCTAGTTGTGCTATACTGTGAAAACTACGTTTGGCATTGGCAATAGAGACTACTTTCAGTTTGTGAAATTGCGAATTTTATATCATTCCGAAACAAACTCATTGTTCTCATTTGTAATAAATATACAATAATATATTCTGGGTGAACTATTGTTTATTCTGATCGCTTATATTTGCAATATAGATTAAACACGTTGAATGTATCGTTGTCGCTCATTTTTTTGAATACCATTTTTAGGAACTTATGTTTTACTACACCGATTTTCTAACATGTCGTTTTTCCGAAATATTTTTTTGCCAATCCCATTTCCTACGTCCAATTTTCCGAAAATAAGTTTCCTTGTGACCACTTTTCCGAAAAATAAATTTTTCATTCCCAATTATCCGAACAGGAGCGTGATTTCCGGAGACCAAAAATTACAAATAAAATCAATTGAATGACGAATTTTCTGATATAATTATCATAAACGACTCATAAAAAATGGTTTCTGGAAAATCCGTGAACTCGATACTTTTGGAATCGCTGGTTTCGTGCAGTTGGATTCGGAAATTTTATTTTCGGAAAATTGGACAGTGAATTAATGGTCAATCATAAACTAATACTCGAAATTTTCAGCGTGAATCAGTGAGTATATATATGATTTAATTGCTTAAAATCATATATTCGACTTCGGACGATGTTTACTGTAGATCGTGTTCATACTACATCAAAAGTAATTAAATACTCCGTTAATAATAACATGACGTTTTATTTTAACATTACTTACACAACCATAATTTTCTTCTGAAATTTGTATGCGTTTACGATATTCAAAATTGATATTTAAAATGAACAGTCAGTTTCTACAAAGGAGCGATCATTCTAAGGCCGTGCTTATAAATAAATTTACGAAGTAAATAGTTTTTTCTGAATTAAGTAAACCATAGCAGTAACTGCAAACATACACATATATCATTAGTATTTAGCGCTTGACTTTTTTTTACAACTGTTCAAAGCACACCAATTGCGATACATTTTTTTTTCTTCCATGAAAAAGCTTGAAACCTTGCGAAAGATATTTCTGCGATTAGGGTTCCCGACTCGTTAAAATAAATTAATCGCTCCAATGCGTGATGATTTCGGATTTTCCCAACGCGTTATTACAACTCTGCTTTATCAAAATTTCAAAACTATAAATTACGTTATTTTCGATGTGATAGTCAATAAGACATGGCGTCCAAATCATATGTATTTTCATTTTCTCTTTTTTCATATGCCAATGACTATGTCTTGAATATTTGTTCGCTTCAAGTGGAAAATCAACGGGAAAATGGAAAACTCCTGAGAAATTTTTGTAATTCTTTTATTTTCAAATGAATTATACAAACAGTTTTTTGCGTTGACCTGTGTACAAGAAAGCTGATGAAGGAACTATTTTCTCATTCTCCAAAAGTACGGTGACCGTTGAACAATTCATCAGGTTTATCGATGATCATATAGTTTTTATATAATGTATTATTCAATATAGAAAATGACAGAAGGTATTCCTTGTAACTACATTTATTTTATTATTTTTTCCAATCCTTTAAACAACATAAACGAAGAATAATTCGAACGCATAAGCATATAATAATCGTGGAATTATTTGTTAACACTCATAATTGAATAACAAAATTCATCTCGTAAAACTCACAAAATATATTAAATACAGGATTTTTAATATTGAATACCGAATACAAACTGAAGCTCAAGAGTTTGTCAAATACAGCTATGACTAATATACAGTGCACAAAAAAAGTCATCGGCCACCAGCAATTTTTTTACATTTTTGTAGTTTTTACATTAAGAAACATAGTATTCAAGTTGAACCTCATTGATGTACTCAAA
>JAPYZL010181066.1:0-22525 GCA_030522825.1 Platygaster orseoliae
TATTATAACCAAAGTTTTGGTTGTAGTACCCAAAACTTTGGTGGGTCCATATTTTACTAAATCAATGGTTGCTGTCACCAAACTATTTCTCTCCGTGTATAATATTTTTATTTTCCAAAATTGGACGTATCCCAGAAGTTATTCAGTTTATATTTGTTGTTGTAAATAACTCAAAAGATCTAATTAAACTTTCAATATACTTTCGGGCTTTGTTTATTGATAACCCAATGTATCAGTTTTTGAAAAAATTTGTCAGCCTTTTTTCTGAAAGACGAATTTGGTTGAACTGTGTTATCAATCGAGATTCTCAAACTTCAATCTCAAAAAAGCTCGAGAACAGATGGTTGAATAATTATCTTGTGCTCTAAATTAATAAACGAAAGTGAAGCTTAAAAAAATGCATCAATAAATTAACCAAACTTAAAGATAAGAAAAGGGCTACAGGACAGTAATTATATTATAAAAATTATGGGCAACAGAACTGATGACTTCTGGGAAACGAAGAGCGATATCAGAGAGTATTAATAAAAATGGGTCACATGAATTATTATTGATAATTTAAATATAGGTTACACGACCGTAATTTAATATTTTTGTTATCTTCGTTCTTTCTTATTTTTGGAGTGGAGAAAATATATGAAAACCCATATTTTCTTGGTCGCGGGGTCTTTTTTCTTTCGAATTGCTCTAGTTAGATATTATTTGATTGTGCGTGTCGAAGTAAATATTAACAAATCTAGAAATCTTCTAATTTAAGTTAGTTAATTAATTAAGTTCAAGCAATGTTTGTAACATTTGCGATTGCAATTGCCAAGGTATGAGAGTGAAAAATTCGGGAATTTATTGTAGACTGGTATTTCCAAGTTTTTTTCTAAAAACTAATTATTGAAAAGTCGACGTGATATTTAAACATTGTCGAACCCATATTTTACTTTGTTATTTTGGTGTTTAACTTATTTTGTGCATTTCGTTAATAAGAGTATTCAAATAAAAATGTGGATAAAGTTGTATTAATGTTCAGCAATGATCTGAGAGTGAATCATGATAATGGAACTCATTTGTGAATTACAGAGATTTTGTTCAGACAGAGATTTTCACAGAAATTTGAAATATGTTTTTTTCTAATTTCTTGAAATGTTATAATTATTTATTTAATTTTAGTTTTTACATCCATTTTCCATATTTGAATAAAAAAAAATCTGTCGTTCAAATTTTCCAAACATTTCCCAAGTTTTATATAGCACTATCAAAAATTATTACGCCACGAAAATCAAAGTTTAGAATATCCACGTCTCTAATGAAAGCCTGAGATGAAAATTCAGAGTTTCATTAAGTCTCGCAAAGTAACTAAAGTTTCCAAAGAAGAATTCCATTTGGCACTGCAGAATACTTTTTTAGACTTTTTGCAAATTGAATAGTATTCCAAAAAGAGCCTGAAGTCTCCGAAAACGAGACTTTGCGAGACGCAGAGATAGCTACTCAAAAAGTATAAATCATAAATTAAGAAAAAGAAACCAATTCCAATAAGTGTATCTGGGCATATTTGATTGTAAAATTGTACAATTGTCATATGATAATGATAAAACTGAAATACAAATTTCAATTCGGAAATCGGCGAAAGCATAATTTATTATGTTGAACTTGTTATGCTATTGTATCAAGTTTAAAACGCACATAACACATCTTGAAAACATAATTTTCTAGCAACCGAAATTCTTAAACTACATGACTTTGATACCAAAATTTCCAAGTTCATAAAGCATTTTCATGACATACTTTAGTCTCTTAGATATTGAATTTGAAAAAAGTTGCCTTTTCGGAGACTAGAAAATACTCTGAGTATATTTTGAAACTATTTTAGAAACTTCGGTTATTTTGCGACACTACGAGACGGTGATTTTTCATGCTAAAATTATCTATGAAAATTCAGGTATTTGCAAGATGAAATGGAATGTCGCTAAACTGTACATTTACATATATTTCAAGTTTATTGATAATTTTCTCTATCTTCTTTGATACGATTGTGAATTTAAATTTCTGTTCTCTACAGAAAAATTCCAGAGATTCGATTTTATATACACAATATAAAATAAGATTTTTAATTCATGAAAGAAAATTCATTCTCAATTCATTCTCTCGATAACCAGGCATTAAAAAAACAACTCCAATCGATGTGTCGATAAATGTAACATTGGCGTTGCTCTCTACATCTGTAATTATTTAATCAATTGTTTCGTCGCAACACGCAACAAATAGAGTAAATCTGTATTATACATAATTTTCTGTCTAGACGAAAGTCAATAAAAAAATTACGAAATTTAAGTGACATTTATTCGTTGGAAGAAAATTCTGGAAAAGCATGTCACTTTTAATTTAGTCACCTCACAAAAACCGTATCATTTAAATATTTAAACAATACTTTCAATCGCTGGTTTATCCCAAGCTAAGTCAATTAATTACAAATTTGCAAGATTAATACACATGATATAGTATACGTATGGTATATTATAAATATATTGGAATATTCATCCATAAAACAAACCGAAATATTTTTAAAGTAACCTCAAAAATTTTAACACAAACCATACATTCCATCACGTGTTGCGCACGTTTATCTACGCCAATGATGAATCCATGAATATTTCAACCTTCGGTAAAAGTGGCAAATTGGTTTTCTCGTCAAGCGCATTTTGCCAGCACTCGCGTCTATTATTGATTTCTTTTTCGTCCAAAGCGCACTCGAAAAAGTTTGATCAAAATGCGAACGGTGAATAGTACCTCCGCGAATATCCGATTTTAAGTTGTTTAGAGCGCAGTGGCTCGATTTTTTCGAATGCAAGCGGATTTCAAAGCTTTCGCAAACAACATTACGCTCACATGGTGCTTGAGAAATGTGTTTTTGGTTTGTCCAATGCTTGTCTTTTTGTTGGGTATGATGGACTTTTTCGAAGTATAAAACATGAAAAAACATACGTCAACTTCAGTTCCAATCATTTATATTTTCACTTTTCAAATACAAAAGTCAATAGAAAAACAATGTTGACCATATTTCAATTTCTAACATTTTATTATTTTCGTGTCAAATTTTTTGTTACAATTTTTGATTCTGAATCGAAAAAATCCTTCAAAAATATCCTATTCAGCTTTTGATAAAAGGAAAAAAACAAATTCATCACAAATATTTGCGAATTAGCTTTTCCCACTGCGCTGACTTTTTTGAAGTAAAAAACACGGAAAATCATAAGTCGATTTCAGTTCCAATCACTTCTATTTTTACCTTTAAAATACGAAAGTAAATAAATAAATCTATGTTCAACATATTTCAATCGAAGAAGAATAAAATATTATTATACTATTTCAATTTTAGTTATTTTTGTTATCTTTGTGTCCAAATTATTCATCAAATTTTTCAGTCTATTAAAAAAAATCCTACAAAAATATCCAATTCAGCTTCTGATCGCAGGAAAAAACGAATTCATCACAAATATTTGCGAATTAGCTTTTTCCACTGCGCTGACTTCGTCGACGTGAAAAACACGAAAAAACATACGTCGATTTCAGTACCAATTACTTCTATTTTTACCTTTAAAATATGAAAGTCAGTAAATAAATCTATGTTTAACATATTTCAATCAAATGAAAATAATATATTATAATATTATTTCAATTTCTATTCTTTTTGTTATCTTTGTGTCCAAATTATTGATCAAATTGTTCATTCTATGTCAAAAAAATCCTTCGAAAATATCCAATTCAGCTCCTGATCGCAGGAAAAAACAAATCCATCGCAAATATTTGCGAATTAGCTTTTCCCAATGCACTGAAAGTGAATATTGAATTTTTCCCATTTCTCGACGATGAATGAGTCAAAGATGTTTTTCAGCACTTTTTCGCGTTCGTCGAAAATTCGATTAACTGTCGATCAACTCGTCAATTTAGAGTCCAATTAGCAAGGCACGTTAAAGCTTTTTGTGTCACGGCGCAAAAAAAGCTTTTCAGTGCGATGTTCATTTCAATTTTAACTCTTTGATGACTTCAAAGCGATACTTTAATTACTTTCAGGTAAAACTCCGTTCCAATTTGCTTCAAGAACTTTCCATCGTCCATTACTTAATATATTAAAAAATTTTGTTTCAACATTTTCCTTGATATCGATAATTTTTCCAAAAATAAAAAAAAACGAGACCAAGTAAAAAAATTCAACATTAGTCTAGAAATATAGAGATTCTTTATTATTATGTTCAATAAAAAGAGTTTTTGGGTTTCTCAACTATTGAGACTTTGCAATCACAGGAAATCTTGAACAAAATTGAGAAAATTTTCGCAAATTGTCGTAAATCGTGAACGAGGAAAAAGGGACGAATCGTTCGAAAATCGAACTAGTACAAGTCGAACGACAAAACGACATAACTCACCGGTGAAACAGCCCTTTTGAGATCTCGCCTTTGTGTTTAGCACGGGATTAATGGCGTTCAGGCTGCACGGGCTGAAGCGATTGTTATTGCGTTTGTCGCCACTAGTTGCTCGGGCGAACATTATGAAATTTCCATCTTCCCCGCCCGGCGTGCATTGTTCCGGGTCGTGCTGGAAAGTATACACCAGCGTATTAATAAATGACATATTCATAATTTCGGCAAGCGTCCTGAATTATTCATCGGGTCGTCCCTTGGCCCGGAATTCGCTCAACTTATTCCGAAAATGTCGATCGATCGGCTCCAAAACGCGATTACACACGCAGAAAAATTTTTTGTAAATTTTATCGAAACGGCGGGTAGAATTTACCAAACTTTTGGCGAAGTGGTGATAATTTCGAACATTAGTAAATATTGCCAAGAGTTTGGTAAAATGAAGGTATCGGGGATAACGGGTATATTTGGCATTAACTACCAAACAGTTTGAAAAAAAACCCCTAGTTATGAGGAACGATTTTTTTTTCATAGTCGTCAAATGCCACAATTAGTCAACGTATAGTCGCCACGACCCATGTGGGAAGCTTAGCTAACCTTTACCATTAGAAGTGACAACATTATATGCATCAGGGGGAGGGGGGGAACTATGCCATTAGAGTGCTAATGTCTTTAGGCTTCTGGTAAAAGGCGCCCATACGACTTCCGAAGTATTACGACAGGCTGAGTCGACAGTATTATAAGTTGAGCGCGGTATATATATTACGCGGTGGTTTCTTTTGGTTCATGCGAGAGAGAAGTGCTCGTTTTGAAAACTTATTTTTTTGATTGGAAGATATAGCTGTACGACTGGAAATTTTTACCAAACGAATGGTAAAAGTCTTTTAATTGTTGGTTTTTTTTGCCTACATTTTCAGTATTAAATGTGTTTAGGATATTTTACCAAACGTGTTTGGTATTTTATGCCAAGAAGTGCCAAGAAGTTGAAAAAATCTAACAAAGATACAGGAGAATCTCCATTTATTTTGGTAAAAAGTACTAATGTTTGAAATTATCACCACTTCGCCAAAAGTTTGGTAAATTCTACGGCCGTTTCGATAAAATTTACAAAAAATTTTTCTCCGTGCACCTGGTATAACTGAGGATACAGTGGGGGAGGTGAAAAGAGAATGGCCCACTTCTAAAGATATTATTTCATTTGCTCTTTTTTTTACATATTGTTAATATTACTCATCGAATCATCACGATTTTATAGTTAAAACTTGGCAAATTGTCTACATTTTCAGTGTAACATTTCATAATTCAATATTTTATTCATTATTTCAAGTAAACTAAGTCAAATTTTTTTCATATACATATTGCCTACCATAAAATATGACAATAACTTTGAAAAAAACGATCGGAAGAAAAAAAATTATTGATTTCTAACATTTACAACAATAATCATATATTTCCTCCAAAAAACAATTTAATTTTTCATTTATTAAAATCTAGAGAAAGTGAAGAATAATTTTTTTTAGTTCTCAAATTAAAATAAACATCTTGATTTATATTTTCACTAAATTGAAAATTACAGCAGTTCTGTTTTCAGAAGAATAATAACTATATACGTTTGACTAAGGAAACGTAAAAAAAAATTTTCAATGAATTGTTTTGATCCAGCGAGTCATGAAAAAAAACTCAAATTTACGAAAATGTTGAAAACGTAAGAAATGTTGAAATCTGAAGCATCGAATTCTATTAAAGAATTGTTTTCTGAAAAATCTCGACAAATACGTGAGATCTATTAAATGTGGAATGCTGGACCACCGAAACAAAAAAAAACGTATATGAAAATCTATAAAAATACAAGAAATCTAGAAAAATACTACGAAACGTTGAAAATCTTATAAACACTTTGGAAAATACCAAAATATAAAAAATACATATATAAGGTAATCAAAAGTTACGTACATCTCATTTTCCCAGACATCTTTAAAAATATTAAAAATCTATTGAAATTAGAACTATAGAGCATCGAATCCTAGAAATCTATATATCAATCTACAAATGAAATATAAATCCATAAAATTACTAGAAACTCAAAATCGTTGTGAATTCCAAAACATAAGCATCGAATTCTAGAAATCTGTAGTTTATCATAGAAATACGTACACAAAAATCTATAAAAATACCAAAAACACCACAAAATTAAATGAACAACATAAAATTCCAAAATTCCAAAAATTCCTGAAATTCTTGAAAAATATATAAAGCTTTTGGGATTTTATCATTTTTGAACTTTGACGATCTGTTTTCGGTAAAAAGAGTAAAGAGCAAAGTTATATAAATTTTGAAGTTCAGAGTCGAACATTTTTTATATTCGTATTCACTACAAAGGAAATTGGTTTTTGTGATTTTTGAGTCACTAAGTCTCAAATTTTGTCTCTTTTCAATACTTTTAGTATTTTTTATATTTTCTCATTGTTTATACAATTCAAAGACTTTTCTGATGTTATAAATTTCTACATAACTTTCTGAAATTCGATTCTCTCTGAATCAAAGTGTTTAAGAACCGTCCTCATTTCATAGATTTTTAAGAAAATAACATCGAGACAGATTTTTCCCAAAACTCTTTCCAAACCTTTTTTTCTGCCAAAGTCTCTGCCAATTTCACATTCTTCATACCATACGAAATTTCCACAACCACGTACTCCACAAAAATCGATTCTACGATACTCGTAATCACCCATCCTCCCCCTCCCCCTAAAATGAAAACCTCCATCCACCATTAACGTGGAAAAAGTAGATCACAAACACGCCGGAAATAAAGGAATCGAGGAATAAATCAGCACTCGGTGCACTTACTCCAATTTCGTTCGATCGAGGGAACGCGGCGCGCGCGATATAAGAATTTCCACTGGCTGATCAAACGTACGCTTTTACTACTGGAAACGCTCAAGCTGATTGTTGGCGGACGGAACTTTACGGGGCTAATGAATTAAAGGACGTTTTGTAAGGACTTGTTTGAATGATTGCGTCGTTGAACAATTCACGCGTCGAATAGATTTGGAACGAGATTTGCACAACTGTGTTATAATTATAAACGTAGACCTTATAATGGGTAGTAAAAACTCGGTTACTCACCGGGGAGCCGAAATTATGCCCGATCTCGTGAGCCAAAGTGACATGCGAGACAGCCGGTGGCACGTGTTTTCCATAATTTAACAACGTCACGATCCCGGTGTTCAATGATTTCATGCTCCCGCGATAGTGCTGGAACAAGGCGAAAACGAAACATGAAAGACCCCAAATTGAATAAATTGCACTCGTTTTCTTAATGGCTTCTTAACGAGCACCCGCGATCAAGATTTCCATCTATTCGCGAATCTCTGTAAAGAAAAGAGGTAAAGAAACGAGATATCGATCATTTTTTTTTCTGAAAATTTAAATTTGTTGAACATTCCTGGTAATCAGAATACTGCCCAGTATTGCAGATTGTTTTTAAAAGAAAAATTTTATTTGCTAACAATTTAATTTCACAAAATCAGACTGATAATGAGACGATTAAGTAGAAGAGTTATAATTAGTTAAAAAATTTTACATATTAACGAAAGATGAATTACATAGTATTTTAGATTGTAGAATTATTGATAATAATTTATACAAATTAAATTATCTACATTTTAAACAAACAATACATTCTAAGAAAAAAAAAATGAACTTTATTGTTGAAAAGCTATAATTTTAATTCGAAAAATTCTAAATTTTATGATTTTCGAATCAAGATTTGTTTTGAAAATTTAACGATTCATCAATTATTACTATCATTAAGTATAATGAATGTTTGTTGAAAAACGTAGTATAAAAAATCAGAGTTGTCAGATTTAAGTGCAGTATTGCAAATTGTTTTTCATGAAAAAACTTTGTTTGCTAACAATTTTATTCCACGAAGTCAGATTCAGACAATTAAATAGAAGAATACACTCAGTTAAGAAAATTTTACTGATTAATAAAAGAAGAATTATACAATATTTCAGATTGCATAATTATTTTATGAGCATTTTGGAAAATTGAACTTTTCACAGTCAAAATAAATGATGCATTTCAAAGAAAAAAAAATTCAATCCACTGGACTGTTGAAAAGCTATAATTTTAATTAAGAGAATTCCAAATGTTAAGTTTTTTGGATCAAGACTTGTATCGAAAATCTGTTAAATTATCAATTCTTACTTTTATTAAGTTTTATTGTACGAATTCAGACTCAGACGGTTATATAGAAGAATTCTCTTCGAAAAAATTTATCTAAATAATAAATGACAATTTATGCAGTATTTCAGATTGTATAATTTTTTCATTGAGATTTTCGAAAATTTCATTGACTACAATTTCAATAAGTGCTACATTTGTTTCAAAAAAATTAAATTTACTGCATTTTTGTAAGGCTATGATTGCAATGAACAGAATTTCAGGTCAAACGATTTATGAGTTTGAAATTAATCGACAAATATTGAAATTGAAAAAAAGGTAAAAAATTCTGACCGAACAATCAAAAAATTAAACATCAAAAAAAAAAAATGAATCACTGAACGAAAAAATCATAACCAAGACTTTTTGATGAAAAAAATACACCAGACTGATGTGGAATAATTGAAAAAAAATTGTTTAAAATTTCAGATGTAATACATTTTTTTTTTGACGACTTTTTTATCAAATCCACTAATCAATTATAAATGAAAAAGAAAGAAGAAAATGTAAAAATTAAAAATAGTAAAAGTTATGAGTTTTATCAATTAAAAAAGGATATTTGTACTCAGAGAAGTTTGTGATTCCAAGATTTCAACATTGTAGATAATAAATTTTCAAAATTGTAAATATTTTTCATCAAGAAACAAAACTGACTGTTTTCGTCAAAAATTTATCTTGAAAAATAAAAAAATTCTTCTTACCGCTATTGTTTAATATTTTTTATTCATAAATTTTCGATGAGTATTTTTATCGTATATACTCTAAATTGAAACAGTTAAAAATATTGAGAAATACAGAAATAAGAAATAGTAATAAGCATATAGATTTAACTAATAAAAAATATGAATTTTATATACGGAAAGATTTGTTGCCTCTACATTTTGAAAGAGGAATTTTTTAACTCTTAAGATTTTTTATTATTAGAATAAATGGTGAATTCACGTAAATAAATGGAATTTATTGCATTCCTAGGCAAATACCTTTGCGAAAAATTGCAAAGTGTGTAAATTATTCGAAAAAAGGAAATTTTTTTTCGAATTCCGAAAAAATCAAATGAAAAACATTTTCTTATCAATAATGCATAGTTTAGACATTGAATTTTGAAAATTATTCAAGTTATATCATTGACAAAGATGAATATGTAATGAAGAAGGTAATTTTTTATCGAAATATGAAAAACTTTTATTCATCGTTATCTGTCAAAATGTCGATATCAATAAAATTCACTGAAAATATCAAAGTTACAAATTTTTCTCATTTCAAAATATCTATTTTTCACTAAATGAATTCACAACTATAATAATTTTCAATTTCTTCATTTCTGGCCTTTCCATTCAATTTTTGTTTTTTACAATAAGTAAATTCAGTTAAGGAAAACAGTGTTAAAAATTAAAGAAAGATTAAATTCTGAAAGTGTAGATATTTATTTTATAACTAGAATTTTTTCGGTTTGTCAACACAAATTTAGAAACTTCATCATTTTTCAAATGGTACGCTGTAAGGTAGAATAATATATTAATAAATGCCTATGTTAAAAAACTTACAACAAAGTTTATGATTTGATTTAAAGTTTTTAATGCACCCGCATTAATTAAAAGTACCGCATGTGAAATGAATGATTACGGGCTGAAAAACGTTGGAAAGCTGAACTTGAGTAGGATAATTGAGTGCGTTCGGTGAATAACGTGGGAATTAATTTTTTTCCACCTTTATTCTATCATTTTGAGGATATAACATGCTCTTTCCGGAGAAAATCCCCGTTGTATGAATTTTGTAGAATGCAGCTTACCCCGTTTTTCTCGCAAACGCCTCCTGCGTTTTTGAGATCTCCGGTCCAGGCCAAGCCCAAGGTTCCCATTTCGAAGTCCCTGTACGTAAACATGTAAGCCAAGCAAAATGCGTCGTAATCCTCCTCTGGAACAAAGTAAATGAGTTGCTCATTCCTCCTGTCGAATTCGAGTTTGACCTAATTCAAGCTTTGTTCGCGTATTCGTGGATCCAACAATTTTCATTAAAGTTTATGGAAAAATGTGCGCGGAAAAAAGAGAATTCGCTCCATCAGCAAAAAGACGTTTCAACGTAACTTGACACAACGAATTTTTTTTTTTTTGCAGTAGCTTTTTTTTGTTGCCTCAACGAACCTTGTTTGCTACCAGAGCGCAATTACTATCCAATGGAGTTTTTCACATAATGATTATGCTCTAGCAACAAAAAAGATTTATTGGGGTGACAAAAAAAATAAGCTACTGCATTAAAAAAATTCGTTTTGTCAATTCGTGTTTAAACAGCACATTTTTTTCTGCTAAAGAAAATGCTTATTTTTACGGGTGCATAACAGATTTTCCAGATATTTTTCTTAATTACCGAGTGCTTATTTCTATAAGTGAATTATGAAGCAATAAACAATGAAAACCTTCTGTGGATTGAGAAACAAAACATGCAGCGAAAATTCGATAGGCATTATTGAAATTATTAGCAATTCGAGATTTGAATACTTCAGCCAGCTTCAAAGAGTTGGAAGGTTAGGAGTAATTTATTGCTATTTCGTATCAAATATAATCTTTGATACAAAACAATAAAATGTATAAAATACATCATATGTGTCAACATGAATATTAAATAAAATGAGTATAAAAATTAAATATCTCAATTGAAAAATACATTGAAGAAAATTAAGAATTGCGAGAAACAGCTAGTAACAAAAAAAAAGTTAGAACACTTATACATTTGTTACACAAGACAACCCATTTTTTTCCACCCCTCAAACTTTATTAAATTCTTGAACGATTTCCATCAGACACGTAGGCAGGTGGAGGTTTAGCGGTTTAAATTCTTCCCGAAATTAGAATAATATAATATTTCGACATAAATAACTATTTTGTCATATGCAAATATGGAAAAGTTATGAGAATGGATAATAAAAAAACAAATTGAAAAAGTTTTGCATGAAATTAATAATGATAAAAGATAAGATAAGTAGAAATGATCAAAAATGCACTACCTGAAATGTAGAGAACATAACAAATATTGTCAATGTAAGTTCTCAATTTCGAGAACTTTGAACCCTGAAACATCGAATTCTAGAAATCTAGATAGAAATTTACAAAAATACCAGAAAATCTCTCGAATTCTAGGAACTCTGAACAAATATCTACGATCTCTAAAACTTCGAATTTTAAAACATCTTATTTTTAAAAGCGTATATACAGTAATCTGTATAAATACATGAAATATAGAATAATACAAGAAAACGGTACAAAATCTTTTAAATCTCTAGCAAAGCCGTTGTCATAAAATAGTATGAAACATACATAAACGTTGTATGAAAGTTTCAATAACTTGCGATTTCATCAAACGAGATTAAGTTTTGCGAAAAAAAATGTCGCAGCTATGATCTTACTTAGTTTTTACATTTTTATTGATTTAAGTTTACCAGTCTATAGTCGTTTTATTTATTTAATCAAGTATTTACATGCTACTTTACTTCAGTTAGCTTCATGTGATGCAGGCCATGCAAATTTCATTTTATCCAATACTGCGTCCTTTCACGGTTTAGCGTTAGAGGCTCGAAGTTCACTTAATTGCAGGCTTTATATAGGGTGTGTCACATTGTGCGGGAATCCTTGAAACCATGGATTCCTTATGAAGTTCTAAGACGATTTTTCCTTTTCCATTTTTTACAAAACTCAAAATTACGTAAGTTATTCAAGTTTGAAATTTAAACAATAAATGCGCTTTTTCGACGAGTGGGGATAAAAACCACGGACTACACATTACCCAAATTTTCTTCATATTTTTCTGAGTAAAAAAGTCCTTTGCCTATTTTTCAGAAAACTCAAAATGAAAAAAGATATTCAAGTTTGAAATCTCAGAAATCTGATTGGTCAAAACTTCTAACTCGAATATCTTTTTTTATTTCGAGTTTTGTAAAAAATGGCAAAGGACTTTTTTACTCAGAAAAATATGAAGAAAATTTGGACAAAGTTTGGTTCGTTGTTCTTATCCCCATTCCTCGAAAAAAAGCATTAATAGTTTAAATTTCAAACTTGAATAAATTTTTCGATGTTGAGTTTTGTAAAAAATGGCAAAGGAAAAATAATCTTAGAATTGCTTCAAAAATCTATGGTTATCAGTATTTCCGGGTCTCCCGAAACATCCTGTATATAAAAACCTCATAAAAT
Source organism: Platygaster orseoliae (assembly GCA_030522825.1). Lineage (NCBI taxonomy): Eukaryota > Metazoa > Arthropoda > Insecta > Hymenoptera > Platygastridae > Platygaster > Platygaster orseoliae. The sequence continues at coordinate 12,815 of JAPYZL010181066.1, forward strand.
TAAATAAAAAACGTGTTTCACGATGAATAAAATTAAATATTCACGAAAAAACCTCAAGGGATCAGAACTATGGAGTTTTTTCGCAATCACGTTACTCAACTTTGATGAAAATACGAGTTATATGAACTTTCACACACATAGTTCATAGAAGGTTCATACAAAATTAATACTATTATATGAAGCTTATATGATACTTGTATGGAGGCTAGGATATAAATATTTTTGTAATATTAATAATATTATTATTGCGCATATAATATAAAATATCATATAATATAACAATATATGATATGTAATATGTAATATATAATATATAATATATAATATACAATATACAATATACAATACATAATATATAATATATAATATACGATATACAATATACAATATATAATATATAATAATATATAATATATAATTAGCATTGCATATAATGTATCATATTTACATTGATATATTATATATTAATAATATTACTAGGGATACTAAGAAAATATATTCAAGAAATCTATAAAACACGACAGATCTATACAGGGTGTTTCAGTCATGGCGGATAAAAAAAAACCTTATGAAATTCTAAGACGATTTTCCCTTTGCCATTTTTTACAAAACTCAAAAACAAAAAAATTTTTTCAAATTTGAAATTCAAACAATAAATGCACTTTTTCGACGAGTGGGTAACCACGGACCAAACTTTACGTAAATTTTCTTCATAATTTTCTGAATCGTAAAGTCCTTTGCCACTTTGCACAAAACTCAAAATGAAAAAAGATATTCAAGTTTGAAATCTGAGAAATCTGATCGGTTGAAACTTCTAACTCGAACATCTTTTTTGATTTTGAGTTTGGCGAAATATGGCAAAGGACTTTTCAAATCGGAAAAATAAGTAAAAAATTGGTTGAAGTTTTGTCCGTGGTATTTATCCCCACTCGTTGAAAAAGTGCATTCATCGTTTAAACTTTAAACTAGAATATCTTTGTTAATTTTGAGTTTTGTTAAAAATGGCAAAAGAAAAAGTGTCTTAGAATTTCATGAGGAATACATGATTCTTTTTTATCTGCCATGACTGAAACACTCTGTATAGATGGGATTTTCTAGGAAATCGCAAAAATTACAGAAAATTGTATAAATTAAAAATTCTAGATCATTGAATTCCAACAACTCCTATACCAATCCACAAATAAGCTGAAAATTACAAAAAATACCAAAAAATCCTTTAAAAATTCATGAATACTACAAAAATGCGGAAACATGAAAAATCTTTAAATACTCAAAAACTATGTAAAAAGATTTTTTAAAAATTTTAATAATCTCCGAATCTTTAAATGTCTAGTTTCGAAAATCTATATAGAGTAAATTACAAATACCAGAAAATACTTTGAATCGTATAAATACTATGAAATTACGAAGAAAAATTCGTAAAATTTGTTTAAAAGATCCTTTCTTCTAAAAAGATTTTAATATTAAAATTGTTATTTCCCAATAAATTATAATTTAAAAAAATTTTTTTCTTTTCAAAGAAAATAATCAGATTGTTAAAATTCTCAATACTTTAGCATGAAATCTTAACTTCGAAATTCCGCCAAAGATTATATAAATTACAAAATACCAAAGAAAATATAAAATTTCCAGAATAAACTATATAAAAAAATCTTTTCTGCTCACGCTTTTGATCTCCATCCATAAAAAGTAAATATAAATGCATTCTGATATAGATGCAGCTACAATTTGACAACTTGAATAAATTACTCGATATCAATACGCGTACATCCTGCAATCCAATAAACGGCAATGAAACCCCGGGGAGAGGCAATTTCATCGTGGATGGAAAATTGAAAACGTGTTTATGATGTTACAGAATTGTTTACGTATGAAAGCCCGAGTTCGATGTTATCTATTATTTGCCACACGCCTGCCGCGTTATTTTATCCAGACCGGTGAAATGTAAGCAACGCCTGCACTTAGATCGCCCAGACAAATTACCGCCGGAATCTGGGCTACGGCGAGTGCAAGCGGATAAGACGCAATTTATACAGGAAGCGTTTGATTTACGAACGTTGCAACCATATTTTGTAATCAATCAGTGTTTTCCATGAGAAAGAATAACGCTAGGTCTGATGAATTTACTTTAAATTGTGTCTTTGACGTAGTCTATGGAGAAGAGAATCTAACTATGGAATAACACAAAGAAAATTTAGGATCCTAATTTCAATATGGATTTTGATAAAGTCAATATTACGAAGAACTTTGCTGGGTAAGCTCGAGTAAGAAAGTAATGAATAATTATTCATTTATTTGTTCCGTTGAACAAGGAAACTCCTGTTCTATAAAATGAACAAAATATAAGTAGATGTGGTTTTTAATAAAAATGAATTAAACATCATAATGAGAAATAGAAATCATGAAAATGTATATGTATAAATAGAAATAAAAGTAATAACCGGGATTTACAATGAAAAATGCATGCAAATATGCACAACGACTTGCTCGAAAAAAAAAGTTATGAAAAACTGTAGCTTATTTTACTTAAATCGTTGATATCGATTCTTTTTCGAGAAAAGAAACGAAAACACGACCTTTAAGGGGTTATATACAAAGTTGAGGCAAAAAAGTTAGTTAAGTTCGTGAATTTTTTAAAGGGGTTTATGCCAATTTTATTTAAAAAAGCAAAAGATAATTCTTGGTAGTAGTATCCAAGAAAAAAAAACAAGTTGAATTATAAAAAAATATTAAAAATTGTCGGAGTTGTGGTCTTTTTCCCGAAATGCGTTTTTTTTGCAGAGGTTTGCGGTGATCACTCTCCAAAGCGAACAGCTTAACAGAAACCAAAAAAGTAAAAAAATTTTAAAAGAAAATTGTATTGTGGTGTACTTGAACGATATGGTTTCCAAAAAAAAAATTTTTTCCAATAAAAATGCCATGATAAATAAAAAAATCGACTTCCGAGGTGTTCAAAATTTTAAACAAAAAATTATAACGAAGAATAAAAAATGTTTGGATGAAAAAAGAATCGTTCAAGTACACCAGAATACACATTTCTTTAATAATTTTTTTACTTTTTTGGTTTCAGTTAAGCTGTTCGCTTTGGAGAGTGATCACCGCAAACCTCTGAAAAAAACGCGTTTTGGGAAAAGCGCCAGAACACTGACAGTTTTCAATATTTTTTTCTAATTCTTTTTTTTCTAATTTTATAATGATGTATCTTTTTCTTTCGTATATGTATAGAATATGTTTATCACTATCAAAAAATTATTGTATAAGTGGGTTAAAAAAGTCTGTTGAACATTGTTGGTAAATAATTCAACTTGATTTTTTTCTTGGATACTACTATCAAGAATTAGTCTTTTGCTTTTTCAAATAAAATTAGTATAAAACCCTTGAAAAAAATCACGAACTTAGCTCCTTTTTTCGCGTAAACTTTGTATATAACCTCTTAAGCATCATTTCATTAATTTTTCTTATTTTTTATTACGAAAAATACGAACTCCATGCAATAAATACTTCTTCAATTTTATTATTTTACACTATGTGATTATTTATCATTTTTTTCTCTTTATACTAAACTTGAGAATCATGTTAAGAATAGGTACTTTACTAAAATAAAACTAACTCTCAAAATTGTACAAGGTAATGAAATTCGTAAGTTTAGATACAATGTTATCACACTGAGCTATACAAAATTTACAGTTTTAATTGCAATATGAGCTTTGAAAGTTTGTAAAAATGTAATATTAAGTAACTAAGAATTTAGCTAAACTAGCTCAAAAAGAAAATTATGAACAATTAGAGTTTATTTTGGTTGAATCGTTGATTTCGACTCTTAAAAAAAAAAGGAAATACGAGTTCTACCGATCGTTTGATTGATTTTTCACATTTTCGATTACAATAAATCTAAATTGAGTGCAATAAATATATCTTCAATTTAGTTATTTTTACACTCTGTGACAAATTTTTTTTATATTTAAATTTTTCAAGACTATATTGCAGTAGCTGAGTACAAAAATATCAATCATTTATTTTTCCAAAGAAGCGTTATCGAAATATTTGCAAAAATCGTTTTTTTCTTATTTATGTCCGGAAATATTAAGAGCAGTCAATATTATGAACATGAAAAATATCATATCGAAAAGGTATACCTCTTAGCTTCACGTTGATATACTGCTACTATTGATCGTAATTTCAACTTTTGGGTTACTTTCAGTGGCTGTAATTTATAAACTACTATTCTGATCGATAAAAACATTATATTACCGTAAAGCTAAGAACTATATCTTTTCAATGATATATATTTTCTGTCAATTAAGTTCATCGTTCTTGATATTTCTGGCGATAAATGAGAAAAACACATTTTTTAAAAAGATTCAAACAATGCATCTTTGGAAAATAAATAACCCATATTTTCGTACACAGCGACCCTATTTTAGTTTTAAAAACTCTTTTTTTAGAGGAAGTCACAACTAACGAAAAATTTGTAAACTAAAGTTATCATCATTCCCAAATTTCATTAATATCGATAACGATGTTTAGAATATCCCCGAATATTAAAATAAATATTTTAAATCCGACAATGTGAAAAAATTCGTAAACTCAGACACAGTATAATTAACAATGTAAAACCACTTTTCCCTACGTTTTCGGAATTCCAAGATCAATAATCCCCAGCTATCGCGTGGAATGAATTTTTCCGCAATTCGTTTTTCCCATGAGAAAAAAGAAGGAAGGACGCTCGAGGGTGTGAGTCAAGTAGGTTCAGAGGGTTTGGGGGGGGGGGGAGGTAGGGAAGGGGGGTAAAGCATTCGTTTTATCCTGAGGATTCGATTATGGGACCATAAAAAATGCAAATGGAACTCGAGAGGGCTGGTGAGGAGGCTTGTTCTCCGGGCGCTAATTTCTCAGTGAAAGAAAGAGCTTTCCCTGTTTTACGGGTAATTGCGAGATTAATACCTTCCGCCTTATCGGATCGGGTTCTACAACGAAACTTGGCTAAGGTTTTCCAGGTTGCCCTATCTACAGTCTCGGCTGAGGACGTAATGTAATGGCCTGGCTCGTTCACGTGCGAATAACTAGGTATGCTAATGCATGTATACGTAATACATACATACGTTATGCATGCGTGGAATTACCTACCACGGCCCTCCCTCGGGGATATTGACATCGAATCGAACGACGCCTCATGCATAGCGTTTCTGGAATTCTTCATGGATTTGTAGGAGGAAAAACTCGACAGTGAGGTGAATCACGATTAGTCGTATACAACGAATAAAAGGTAATTATACGATTTTATTAGCGTAACGAAGTGTAATTTTTTAATGTCTTCTCTGATAGGTATTAAATAAATCAATAGATGATCGCTCGGAGCCATACACTGAAAAACCGATTTGGATCATTTAAATAAATTTTTAGGCCAGACAAACAAATTTTATTGCACTGAGAGAAACGTTTATTTACAGTAAATATGCTGCCGTATTTCGTATTTTTCAAGAAAATTCATTAACATTTAAAAAGTTTTCTGTCCACGAATTATTCTAGTAAGTCGTTCAAATAATGCCATTTCGATTGCAATAATTCATTGATTCCTTTTAAATATTAGATACTCATTGTCTTCCTGAAATTCAGGTTTAATTTATTATTGTTTCTTGTGAAAATAAAACAAAGTTCTAGAAAAAAAGAAAACAAAAAAAAAATTAGAATGAAACAATCAATAAATATAATAATAAATAATAATAGAATACATCGAAATTTTCAGAAATGTTCATACTGGAATCTAGAGGACATCAATAGAAATTCCAAAAATTAAACAAAATTCCGATGTTTTAGTTTTACCGACTAAAAGAAAACAATTCTGCATTCGGAAAACAGTTTTTTCTCAAACAGAATAAATTCTCGATATAAATGTTCGTTTAGGATAACGTAGAAAATAAAAATTCCAAAGAATATTTCAACTTAGTAAATGAAATTTGAATCCTGTGAAAATAAAAAAAATTTTCAAATTCAAATCGTGAAGAATCTAATACTAAAAAATTACATAGAAATCCTTAAAAATACCAGAAAGTCTTTCGAATAATTCGAACATTCAATGAATAATAAAAGTAACAGAAATCTATGAAAATACTGTTTTATGAAAAATCTGGAAAAATACTTTAGAACTATAAAAGTATTAGATTATATGTTAGAAAATCCTACGAATATTGAAAAAATTCCACAATACAAAAATATACATAAAATACTGAAAGTCTACGTACAAGTTATTTTTCTAGCTTTTACGAAATTATTAAAAATTTATCGGATTTTGAATTCCAGAGAATCGAGTTTTAGAAATCTTTATAGAAATCTGGAAAAATGATGGTAACGAAAAATGATGATGAAAAATCCTTTGAACTTTCATGAATAATAAACAAATACTAGGTGTCTACATATACTTAAAAACTAAAACTTTAACAACTCTGAATTTCACAGTACTATAATTCTAAGAATCTATGTATAAAAATCTATTAAAGTACCGTAAAATAATACTATTTTTAAAAAAGTCAATTCACATCCTCGACTTCTCTAAAACATAATTTGATAGCGGAAATTTTCAGTAAAACTTCAAAACAATCCATAGGAATGCTATAAATCACTAAAATACTAGAAAATACTACAAATTTCCCTAAATAACGTACAATGAGAAAATTACACAAATTTATAAAATAGTTGAAAGCTGTATCGATATTATTTTCCCAAAAATGTATAAAAATATTCTTAATTTCAACTTTGATTTATAGGGTTTAATTTTCGAGAAACCTGTATAGAAATCCATTATGACATCAGAAATTCTTTGAAGTTATACAGCGTGTCTCAAGTAAAGTGTGACAGCCGAAAAACATAGATTCCTTATGAAAATCTGAGACTTTTTTCCCTTTGTCATTTTTCGAAAAACTTAAAATTTAAATAGTTATTCAAGTCGAAAATTTCAATAATAAATGCCCTCTATCGACAAATGGGGGGCAAATTCATACACTGAAAAGTCGATATTGTCATGAGCACGATACTTTTTGACAATACACTGTATTGTGACGAGAAGAATATGTTTTGTTACCCGAAGAATACGTATACTTACAGTAGCGAAATGCTTATAATATCGTTCATAGCACGATATTATCGTTATGATGATGATACACATTTTCAGTCTAGACGAAACTTTTCCTTCATTTTCTTCATATTTTTCTGAATAAAAAAGTCCTTTGCCACTTTTTACAAAACTCAAAATAAAAAAAGATATTCGAGTTGAAAGTTTCAACCAATCAGCTTTCTCAGATTTCAAACTCGAATATCTTTTTTGATATTGAGTTTTGCAAAAAGTGGCAAAGGACTTTTTTACTCAGAAAAATATGAAGAAAATTAAGGAAAAGTTTTGTCTATAAATTTGACCTGCATTTGTCGATAGAGGGCATTTATGATTGAAATTTTCGACTTGAAAACTTTTTGAATTTTAAGTTTTTTAAAAAATGACAAAGGAAAAAAAGTCTTAGATTTTCATAAGGAATTTATGGTTTTTGGCTGTCACACTTTACTTGGGACACCTTGTATAAATACTGGAGAAATATGAAAAATATTCAACATATTAGAGAAATAATCTAAACCTCAGTGAATTGAAAATCACAAGAATCAAATTCCATTATTTTAAATACCTATCATAAAAAAAATACGTAACGATTGACTCCGAAAGTCTTATAACTTTGAAATCTTGAAGTTCGATAAATCGATAACTTCTTCCGTATCGAAGAATAAAAATCATAAATCCTGAATAAAATATATTTGTTCAAAAAACAACTCCCAACAATTTTTTTTGACCACGCTACTAGTTTTAAAAGTACATAATAAAATAACATAATAAAAGTAATAAGTGTTATATATAATGAAGTGCATGGAATAATAATATGATATCCGAAAAACCAGTTGTTTTTTTACATGTACAGTCATTACTGATTGGGTTATAAATTTCAACTTGAATTTTTATTATAATCAATCCACGCGGTTCATTAGTCAGCACTTTTATACGCCGCAAACTCCAAACTGGATTCGTGTTCGTTAAAGGGAATACGCGTGTTCAACCGGGCAACGTTGTTAGTTGATGATACGATTTTTTATCGACAAATCCGCAACATGTATTAACCAGCGAACGAGCCCTTCATTATTCAAGCGTACGATTTAACGTTATAATCCCTAATGAGCAACTTCGACAGCGTTTTCTCTATTCAATCCACAGGCAAATAAAACGATAAAAATCCTAAAATAGTCAATGGTCAATCAATGCGAACTCAAATTCATTTGTCTCTGACTGCTCAACATCATGAAAATATGATTTTCTGTCTTGAAACTTTTTTGCAGTCGGGAATAGTTCAGATTTGATCTTTTTTAACGATGACTTTCAGATGTAAAATTAAGAAAAATAATAAATATGTTTACACTAAAATTTGAAGAACTTCTTTTTTCAACTTGAAAATTATTTGAGATTTTCAGGAAGTAAGAACTTTTGAAAAATGAACATTTTTTGTGAAACTGGTAAAATTCAACAAAGGGAAACGGAAAAAATTAATCTGTAGATTTATAAAGTGCTAAAAATTTTCGATATGTACTACTATAAATGTAAAAAATGTGCTCAATAAAACTAGATGTAATAACTAGATTTTAAAACAGTGGTTTATACTTGGAGGGTTTGATTCTTAAGCTTGAAAAGTGAAGCATTTTGAAACTGAAATATTAGAAACTTGATACAGCGCATATTTGAAATAAAATGCTTCAGTGTGATAATTTTTCGGAAAGGGAAGAATTAATTGAAAAAAGGTCATGAATTTACAAAAGTTATGTAAATTCAGTGTTATGTAAATTCTAAAAATAAAATTATATCTTAAACTCTCGATTCTCAATTACCCGAAAACAAAATTATAAAGAATGAAAAATATGCTTTTTCAAACTTAAAAAGTTGTATAACTTAAATATCCAAGTACATTTGAGGAAAAATTACAAAATTTTTCTCTTGGCATTAGATGGTGAAAAGTTAAAAAATTTTTAATCCTGAATAATAGGGTAAGGTAGGGCAAATCCGACCTAGTAAATGGTTTTGGCTATAAAATGCTTATTTTACATCGGATCAAGTCGTTATATATACCAAATTAAAGGTTAGACTTCTGCGCAACTTTCTGTTCATTTTTGCTATTTTCAAAAATGATGGGGTAAATCCGATCGCCTATGATTTGCTTGTTTTATTACAGATATAACCTAAATATAATGGTTATACTGATATATCAATAAATGTTATGTTTTATAACGGTAATAAATGATAATGGAAAAAAATGAAAATAGCAAAATAATTAATCTTAATCATTCGATTCGCTGCTCAAATAGCTTGCTGGCGTTTTTCTGGTTCGTGTTAAGTTAAGTTAAGTTAATTCAAATTACGTTAATTTACTTCAGTTAACGTAAGTTAACTTAGTTTTAAGTTACCGCACTTCGCTCTACTTAACTTAACTTAGAAGTCGGATTTGCCCCACCGCGTCTTTTTTCATAACGACGCCAAAAAAAAAAATATGAAAAAAATTTAACGAAATTTATATGCACTTTGTAGGACTTGAATCAAAGAATCTAAATCCAGTCACCTTTTTTATGCGATCACTTTAACAAAAAGAAATATCCTGGAGTCAATTATGCACCAAAATTAAAGTCGAAATT
>JAPYZL010181068.1:1623-25070 GCA_030522825.1 Platygaster orseoliae
ATGATGATGATGATGATGATGATGATGATGATGATGATGATAATAATAATAATAGATTTTTTTATCTTATTCATTAATTAATGCTCATTATTGTTAATAATTCATGTGTGACACGATTTGAGAAAAGATACCTTAGGGTAACGATTGTTTAGGCACATTATCTGTCTCAAAGGCATTGGAAAGTAGGTCTAAACGATTTGTACCCTAAGGTATCTTTTCTGAAATCGGGTCACATATTTTATTTATTATGATTTAATATTTTCTTAAATATAAATAATTAATAATAATAATAATAATAATAATAGATTTTATTTGGGAATTAAATGTCATATTCGATTTTCAAAAAACTTGAAAAATCTTACAGTTCTGAAATGGAGTTGTCACTGACTTCTGGAAATGACGAATCAATGATCTCATCTTACATGCAACTGACTGATCTTTACACAGGAATAAAATCATCAACTTGTTCAAATCTCATTCGTTACGTTCGAGAAACTTTGCTTTATTGGCACCAGCACATAAAAACCAAATTATCAGCGTAATTTTCCAACAAGATTTAAAAGTTACAGTAATTACAACAATAATTACAAGGTAATCTCGATCTTACAGTGACTACAATGAAATTCTGAAAATCCTGAAATGGCCATTTTGCGGTATCAACGTTTCTGTTTCGTATTCCCAAAACCAAGAAGCTTTGGCGAAATTCAGGATTGTTACGGAATACTTGTTGAATCTTCAGCTACCGTATCCTTGAAAAATTGTTTTTTTATGTTTTAAAAAAATATTTATAATATGAAGAAAAAATTTTTCTTAAATGAAAATAATAGAATTGAAATAACAGAAAACCCTTCATCAAAATCAGCAATTCTCCTGGATTTCACTCCTGTCAGTCTGCCAATAAATTTGTTGGTTCGTCCATTAAGGCAAAGGTTTATTTACCATTTTACGGGTTCTAAACAAACGAATAGACATGATAAACCCGAATGGTTTTTCACACAAATTTTGACGTGGATCAAAGACCACGTTGATTGGATAAAACATAATGTTCAACCGATAGCTTCGGTTTGCATTGGGTTCGAGCACGTTAATTTTAAGGTAATTTTTATGATTTAACGGGAATAATGATTTTTTTAGGGGTGAAAGCAGATTAAAATTTTGGGGTGGGTTTTATGAGAAAATATATTTTTTTGGAGGATTTTATGATTTTTGATCTTTCAGGATCTGGTTTCAATTTTTTTCGGAAATCAGATATATTCATGATTTTGAATTTTTATTTTTATTTTTTATACTTTTGGTATTTTTGAAATTTAAAAATTTATATATTAAATGTGAAAAAAAAATATAAAAACATAAAATAAATATAAAAAATATAAAAATCATATATATTAATTAATTTTATTATTTGTATTATTATAGTATAAATAAATAATAATAAATAAATAATGAATATAAATATATAATTTGTATAATTTATATATTAATGATTTACAAATTAATAATATAATTATAAATAATAAAAAAATATTATAAAAACAAAAATACATATAAAAAAAATTTCAAGCTGTAAAATAAAAAGTTTCAAATGTTGTAAGTATATTATTGACTTTTTCATAAAACAGTATCTTTAATACAGATTTTCACTACCTTAAAGTATATTATATATTTCTTTGGTATTTATACAACTTTCATTATTTTTTGTTATTTTAATGGATTGATCTATGATCTAATTTCTTTATAAATTTCCAAAGTTTATTGCTTTTGATTATTGAATATTATTAATTAATAAAATTAAAAAATGCTTTTTATTCATTAAAATTAAAGGTTTAAGAGTATTGTAAGTATATAAATAGATTTTTCAGTAAACAAATTCTTTATTCAAGATTTACAGTATTTAAAGTATTTTTCAGTATCTATACGATTTCTATCATTTTCTTGTTTTCTTACTATCATTTTCCAAAAATCTCTGTAGATTTTTGGAATTTGATAATTAAAGAATCAGGCTCTCAAAAAGTTTTGAAATTTTTACACTTTTTTGAGAGAATCATAATGTTACAGATTTCGAGTATTTTTTAGATTTCTAGAATTTTCGTGTTTTATGTTACCTATGTAATTTTATAATATACTCTGGTATTTGTAAAGTTTTTTAGTATTTCTATGGATTTCTTTTCAAATTTCCACAACTCGATGCTATAAAATTGAAAATTTATGGGTTTTGTAAGTATTAAAATAGATTTTCAGTACACAGAATCTTTATTGCAGATTTACGGTATTTTCAGTATTTTTCAGTGTCTATACGATTTCTATTATTTTTTTGGTTTTTTTATAGAATTTCATGTAAATTTCTTGAATTCGATGTTTTAGGAATTTTTTTTTCTTTAATTATTTATTTATTTATTTTTTTATCATTTATATATAAAGTATAAAATATATTCCATATTATATACATACAATATATAAAATTTATATTAAATTAAATTCATAAATTATTTATAAACATTATTTATGAAAGCTTAGAATTATATCAAATATACAAAATTATTTAATTTTTTATTATTTAAGTATTTAAATAGATTTTTTAGTAAATTAAATGTTTATTAAAGATCTACAGTATTTGAGGTATTTTCCAGTATCTATACGATTTCTATTTTTTTTTGTTTTTGTTTTTTTTATGGATTTCTATGTAGATTGTTGAATTTCTATGCTTTTGGAATCAGGGTCCCAAAGAATTTTGAAAAAATAATATACATATTTAGAGAATTTTCGTATTTTTTGTCACTCATAAAATTTCGTAGTATAGGGAAGACCGGGGCTGGTTGGCGGGGTTTTTGTTTTGGAATTTTTTGCGCTTGAATAGTTACTGTTTGAAACATTCGCAATACATCAAATGAAAGAGTGCACCTTTGGCTACATTTGAGAATTTTTCCTTAGCATTTATTTATTTATTGTAAATTTTACATAAAACCTAAGATGACGAGAAAAATCCGCCAACCTGCCTAAGTTGGCGGTTCTTGATTGAAACATTGATACACAATCAATTGCCGCATCAAACTTGAATGAGATATTTCAATAACATTATAATGTCCATCTACAAAGTACTTTTCGATTTATTATTTATTACATACATATATTTTTAAAAATTTCTTACATACTTCACGACGTTTTTGCCGGTAGATACAAATACCCGGTACTGTCTTCGCCTATTACAGAATTCTAAAAATAATTATTAACAAAACTCGAAAACTCAACAAAAGTTTACAACCGACATTGAAAGTAATTAACAATCGTGAATAATCGATATACACTTGAAATTTAATACAATTGCCAAAAAAATCATTCGCCAACTTACCCCATATCACACACCGCCAACTAGCCCCAATCTGGTTTTTCATATAAATATCAATTTAATAAACAAACTTTTGAGGTAATATGGACAACCAATGCAGAATCTTTAAATATAATCTACAAACTGTAAAAAAATTAAAATGAGCCAAATCCATCGATCGAATCAAACCCATTTATTTAAAATAGTTTGTAAGTAGTAAAATTTACTCAACACACACGAAAAACCAGAAACACCGATAACTTACACAAAACAATTTTCCATTTTCTGAAAGCACGTCAGATGATGCGTTTCACATTACTTTTGATATAGTCAGAGAAGTGGCAACACATGTCAAATAAATTTGTAGAAAAATGCAATCCGCCAACTAGCCCCGGTCTCCCCTACTCTGGTATTTGTGTAGCTTTTTAGTATTTCTATGAATTTCTTAACAAATATACAGAATTTTATGCTTTGTAATTGAATGTCTAAGAGACTTGTAAGCATTTAAATAGATTTTTCAGTAATATAATCTTTATTGCAGATTTGTTCAGATTGCTTAATATAGTTTTTATATAGTTTTAAGTATTTTAATTATTTTCTAGTTCTCTATAAGATTTCTATTATTTTGCTATTTTATATGGATTTGTATGTAGATTTTAGATTTTATGTACATCAACAAATTTTTGAAAGCATTATAGTATACAGATTTTGAGTATTTCGAAGACCTCCAGAATTTTCTTACTTTTTGTATTTTTTCAGTACTTACACAACTTTTTTTAATTTTTGGTATTCTCTGTAAATTTCTTTCCAAATTTTTAGTATTCTCGTAGATTTTGATCTATTTTATCATTCACTATGTTAATACATTTTTTTACATTTTCATTATCCTCTCTTTTCGAAGCCAGAATCGTTATTATTCAGTTAATGAAATTTATAACTCTGAATACCATGAACTTTCACAACTTACACAAAACCATTTGTTTACATCCTCTAGTTTTCACTTACATTTTTATCATCTCTCATTTATTAATGACACTTTTTTATTATTTTTACATAAAATATTCATTAATTTTATCTAAAATTTCAGCTGAACCTTTCTAGTTTTTTATGTTCTTCATAGGTTGAGTTCATGCGATCTCTGGTCCAATTAGCTGTTCAAAAATTGCATTCCGAGCTCGAAATCGTGCAGTTCGATGATTCCCTTTTTGCTCATATGGTCGACGAAGCTCTCGGTTTCGAAAAAGAGCTGAGAGAAGTTTACTTTTACCCAGCGAACCAACCAGCCACGGTTTTGGTTCTTACCCATGGACAAATTTTCATGAAATGGATCAATATGGAGAAAAAATGTACTTTTTTTGTAATAAAACCTTCTCTTTTTTACCTCAAAAATAAAATAAAAAATTGTTTCTCTAGTTGCCAATGAAAAAATGGACACAATTCTGAATTCCGAAACAGCTTGGGAACTCTTGGCAGGGGCCGATGACAACATGAAAGTGACGGAATGTGCAGACGCTTTTTTGACCTTGCTCATGACCATAACTGACAGATACAGTCATTTGCCTCAACCTGGTCATAGGTAATTTTCAAAGAAACATTATGACGCGTTGAGAGAAAATGACCCTTAAGCCCCTCTTGCATAAGGCACATTTTCTCGCGGCGCTTCATATTTGTCGCAAAATTTCATGTTTTAAACGTTGAAATTTTTGAGGTTGCAATTTTTGGAGCTCCAATTAGAACTGATCGATGATTGGAGAGTTCGGCTAATGCAGTTATTGCACGAGGAGTTGGAATATCCGTTGAGGTCTTCGATGCCAAGGATTTTGAACACTCTGCATTACGTTTCAACAGTGCTTATGGAATGGGGAATCACAGTTGTAAGATAATTAATAAATAATTCTAACGAACATTGGTTTACTGTGATAAATTTCCAGCATTTCCTCAAATTGCATTACTTCTTCAAAAAACAATATGAGACAGTGTTGATGCACCAGGAAAGCGAAATTTCGAAATACATCGAAGACCAAGAAGGCACGGTTTTTGACGACGTCGTTGTGCTGTTGCAAAAACTGGAAAAGAAACTTGTCAACGAGATTATAAATTTAATACTTCTCGATGTGAAGGCAAAAAGTCGACCTTACAGAACTGATAAGTACGTTTTTTACTTGGTGGGGAAAATGTGAATTTTATGGATGGGTAAAAGTCTAATGGAAATTGAGAATTTTATTGGAATCTGCTAAATTTTAGTTTCTAAAAAATTCTACTTAACAAGTGTCGTAAAATTTAACCTTTTTTTTAAATTATGAAAATATTTCAGGTGGTTTACCATGCAATCAGGAAAAGAGATTTCTACAATGGCTTTGACTCCAAGCGGATGTCTGATGTTTCAGGAAATTTCCAACAGATTGCACGAGCTCAATGGAGCTCTGGCTTTACCACTTTTCAAACAAGCATGGAAAGATTTGGCCAAAGAATTAGATCAAGTACATTTTTTAAAATCACGTTTTCTTCCAATATCCTTCATCCATTATTTGTTTATAATTATATAACTTTTTCATTGTTTCAGTATCTTTTAGATGAACTCATTCTAGTTAACAAATTCAACGTTGGAGGAGCTGCTCAAGTGCAATTCGACACCACTCGAAATTTGTTCCCTCTTTTTGGTCTTTACACTAATAAACCAGAATCATATTTTCCATTGTAAGCACAGACTTTACCAATTTTTCATTATTTAATGTACTTAACAAACCTTTCATTTTTCAGAATGAAAGAAGCTTGCATGTTGCTGAATTTGTTGCTGGGCTCAGCAATATTGCTGATGGAAACTCTCGAACAGGAAAACGAGAAAATCATTAAAAAAACCTTGACTGATATAGGAATCATGAAAATGTCCGAAGAAACGGTGTTGAATGTTTTGAAATCGAGAATGGATGTAAGCACCCGATAAAAATGACTTTTTTAAAGTCGATGAAAAATAGTCGTACTCGTCAAAGTCATTTACCTTTAGTCTGAAAAATGTAATAACTATGATATATTATCGAATAATGTTATTTTTTAATTATATTCGACACCAATGTATTTATTATTTATGTGCAAATAAAACGTGTTTTTGTTGAAATGAATAAAAAACTCGTGTTTGAACATTTGGAACACTTAGTTTATTAATTAGTACATTGAAAAAAGTTGCTTACGAACGATACAATCATAAAAGTAAATAAATACGGTTAAAAAATGCAGCGCGGTGTACTTACAACGAAAAGGAACGATAGTTTTGGGCTAGACAGAAAAATGTACAAATAACTTAATCGCGGGGGAATCGAAATGCTTCCCATCACGTCATGTCCAGTTCTTCGATGGTGGAAATGAGGTTATCGAGTCCGAACAAAAATCCCTCTTCGTGGTTTCCTTGTTGCCATTTCGCTCTGTGTGTTAATGTTTGTCCGTCCGGGACTTTGTTCGTTTTGGCAAAATCTATCAGCCAGACTCCTACTTTTTCGCTGTCGTAGATCATGAAAATACTGCTACCTATCACCTGAAAAACGAAAAAACCCCAAGTTTATAATATGAATTTGAATGTGAATTTGAATTGATTGATAAAACATGTTATCAACTCACTTCGTGCGTTCGGAAATACGACGACTCCTCGAGCCTCGTCCTAATAGCATTCAGCCTCTTGAGAATCTTCTCTTTGACCTCTCGCTTGCCCCCGAGGAAGAGGCCCAAGGTCCTCACGACATCCTGGTGCGACTTGATCTTCTGCAGTTCCTTGATTGGCGGCGACCCAGGAAATTTCATGCCCTCCACCCGGAACCCGTGGCCACACGAGGAACTCTGCTCTTCCCTGAACTGCATGTAACGCAGTTTCGTCACGGCCTTTTGCTCGTGCTCTTGTTCCGTTGGGGCGCCCGGGTCGACGGCGATCATCTTCTGGTAGAGGTCATGCCTCGCGCTCGTCTTGGACACCTCGGACTCGAGGAAGGTCCTCGTGCCCATTTTGATGTCTATCATGTGGGGCTCGCTGAAGCCGAACAGCAGGTCCTGCAGCTCGATGAACGTGTCGCCCTTGTACTCGACTTCTCGGTAATACCTGGGCACGAGGTCTCGCATCCCCGGGTCCTCGGTGATGGCCTCGTAGACCCCGCGCTCGGTGTTCTCCGGGCCCCCGGTCCGACGCTTCCAGACGGTCCCCGGGCCCGCCGGGGCAAACCCGTCCGGATGGCCCGACAATTGGAACCAGGACTTTATCCTGTTCTTCAGAAGCACGTCGCTGGCAGGGGCAGTCAAGTCCAAGGCGTTCTGCAATTTTTGATAAAGGAAATGCTTGTTAAAGAAAGTGGTTATTATGGACGGAGAGAAATGGTTTGGTTACAGCAAGCATTGATTTAGTAAAATATGGACCCACCAAAGTTTTGGATTCTACAACCAAAACTTTGGTTATGGCAACCAAAGTTTCTGTTATGTCAACTAATGCTCGATTTTCATGACTGATCATTAAGTTGCAGTAACCAACAATTTGGTTATCATGAATAAAGTTTTGGTTGTACTACCCAAAACTTTGGTGGGCTCATATTTTACTAAATCAATGGTTGCAAGAACCAAAAAACAGATCGCAATAAGTAAGTGATAAATTTTATTAAACAATAATCGCAATAAGTAAACGATCATAATAAGTAGATAATGGAATAATGATTACAATAAATATAGACCTATAATATATTTGATCAAGGGAAAGCTTGTTAAAGAAAATAGTTATTATGTTGAATAATTATTGAATTTATTTATTTATCTAATACAATGCACGGGCATATGCCTTTATTATTATAACTTTTCTTATATTTAAAGAATAACGACTTTAAAATGATTACAATAAAATCGACCTATAATATAATGAGACGTGCGGTAAAATCGAATTATAGAGACTACCAAAAAGAATGTATACAATCAATGATTTCGAAACGAGAATTTAAAAGAGATAATAAAATCACCCATACAGTATCAATTTAAATTATTGAATTGGTTTATATTGATTATTTATATTGATTATATTAATTATCGACTTATTTTATATTATTTAATAATAATAAACAATTTAAATCAGAGGCTTAGGTAGAATAAATTTTTAAGGCTTGTTTTTCGAAAAAATATATAATATCTCCTTCAGGATTTTATAATTTTTAATTCATGTAGATGTGGTCACGAGAGTACGATTTTCCAATTTTTTTAAAGTTTAAAGTTGCATATTTTTTTATGTTCGCATAAAATTTATTGAAACACAATTTTTTTTTCAAGTAACTGAGTTTAAGTCTTTTTTTCTCATGCTTTTAGTGTTTTTTCACAACTTCACAGATTTTATGAATTTTTTATGGATACATCAATCTTTTAAAGATTTTTAAGAAGATCATAGTATACAAATTTCATGTATTTAATGCTAAAGTATTAAAAATTGATACTTGGCTATATTATTTATGATTTTTTGTTTATCATTGTTTGCTACGCTTATTATTTTTATTACTTTAAAAATGTTTTGCTATACACTGTAATATTCAAACATTCATTTCAGAAAAAATTCTTCTGAAGTTATAATAATTATTGTTTTTAACTAGAAAAACTCAAAATTCTGGACTTAATTTATATTTCACTGAGTTTATGATTTAGTAGTGTTTTTTTAAATGAATTTTCGTATCATCATTTTTTACTATTTTTTGTGAAATAATATTGTTGAAAAAATTTTCTTCATAATATAAAGATTTGTAGGATTTCTCGCATTTTTTCAGTATTTACGAAAATCAAAAAGATTTTTCAGTTTTTTCTTTAGATTCTTATAGTTTTATATTTATTAATTTTTAAAATTCAGTGATCTAGAATGCAAATATTATCAATAGAATTTTGATTTTTTGATTTCGATCTATATTAATTTCAAGTATTTTATGTATTCTTTGAATTTTTTTATTTTTTCAGTACTCATAAGATTTTTTATCGTTTTCTAGTATTTTTATACATTGATACCATTTGTGCAGATTTTTCAAAAACACAATTCTTTTATAGAATTCAATAATTTTTGGTATTTTTCAGAACCTTTATAGCTCGAAAGATTTTCTGGTTTTTTCATGAATTCCTGTCTAAATTTCTTAGAAATTCATTTCTAAATTTCAAAGTTTTCAGATTCTTAAGATTTCCTTTTTTCCAACTTTTTTTTAAAGTTTATATAGTTTTTTATGAATTTATATAAAGTTTTTAAAAAATATTATTTTATTTATTATTATTAATGTAATAAATTTATTTTTTATCATATTATATTATTAATTTATATAAAATATACAGTTTTTTTATAGTTTATATATTGTTATATATTGTATTATAACTTAGTTACAAAAAGAACCCCTTCGAAATTATAATAATTACTATTTTAAGTTAGAAAAATTAAAATTTCCGCGCTTATTCCAAATTTTTTCAATTTTTTGAATTAATATTGTTATTTTTATGAACTATTTTGCTATGAAAATTTCCTTAACCTATTCATATTTATAAAAAAATCGAAAAAAAAGCTACAAAAAAATTTTAGATTTCACCAACCTTTGAATTTAAATTTAACGTTTGCCAATATCGAAAATTTCGATTACTAATCCTTCGAAAGTTTGCTCTGACAAAAGCTGTTATCGAAATCGATAACACATCGATAAAACTTTGCTAAATCTTCGATGATATCATTTCAAACTCACAACTCAAGTAGTTTTCACTGTACAAAAAGCAGAACACGAATATGAAACTGATTTACCCGTGTAATAGTTTTCTTATACCCATTATTTATAACAAACACAATAACTTTAGTTGTGATTATATAATGTTTATATTCATTTAAAATTTAAAAATACATTATTTACCACAAGCTACGTTTGTTTCAATTGTTCAATTATTTTTGGAAGCATTTACACCTGTTATAAATTAATTCTTGATGCATGAACATGAAATGTAATCATACGAATTCATCAAATATGATTATATGATTTGTTACTTTACATATGATTAAACGCAATTGCGTCAGAAAAAATTGGTATCGAACTGGGCCCTGTTTTGCTTGGTTTGAATCACGATTTTTGACGTTTTAATCGAATGTTATCAATGTAGATAACGATATGATGACATAGTGATAACAGCTACTTTGCCATGGTCAGGAATGTGAAAATTCAGGAACTGAATGAGAAAAAAAGTTTGATTCATGAATTTGAAAACCTTACGTTTAATGTACGTCCTCGAAACGTTGCTTTTTTATTTTTGTTTCAAGCGCGTAGTTTTGAAAAAATTTATGACGAGTTTATGAGGAAAAATTACGAACGAAAAATGCAAGAAAACACGATTATTGATGACTGAATTGATGGGGCGACTGGACTTGCAATTAATCATTTCGTTGAATGTTATTTGTATGAATAAAAAGAACTACAGAAAATTTTTTTTTGGGTATGATACTTAAATTAGATTTTAAATATTATTTGTTGAAATGTTAATAAAATCGAAAATTGTCAATGATTTCGAAAAATAGGTCAAAATTTGGAATAATTTTCGAAATGAATTTTCATAATTTTCTCTCTTAAAACCTGTCATACAAAATTAAAAAATTGTCATATGAGTATTATTTATTGATATTTTTACAATTGCGGAAATATCCAGAGATTTTCAATAATTTTGTAATATCTAAAGAGTTTTCCTATCGATTTGTACAAACTTTTCAAAATTATCGAAAATGCCTTGAACTTACTCTATTAGAAAAAAATTTTCAATCCATCAAGAAATTTTTTTTACTTCCAAAAAAAGTGTTAAAAAAAATTTTTTTTAATTTTGATAAAAATATTCAATAATTATTTTGTCATTTTCTAAAATTTTTGAAAATTTGTAGTGATTTCGAGAAATGGTTAAAATCTTGGAATAGTTTTTGCAGTATAAACATTTATTTATCCAAGTTCCCTAATTTTCATAATTTTCTCTGTTAAAAGTTTGCCATATTAAATAAAAGAAATTGTCATATGAACACTGTTCATTAATATTTATACAACTTAGAAACTATTCAGAGATTTTCAATAATTTTTAGACATTTTACGAGTTTTTTACATCGATTTGTACGAACTTGTAGAAATTTTCGAAAATTACTTGAACCAACTCCATGAGAAAAAAATTTTTTGTACTTGAAAAAAAAAATTTGCAAAATAAGTGTTTTCATGAAAAAGTTTGCACTTTATGAAAAATTACTTTTTTCAAGTATTTTATTTCAACATAAAAATTAATATATTTGTCTGATTTTCTTATAATTGATTCCAAAATCGCTTAAATGATTATTTATAAATTATTCCAATCTCTTAAATAAAATCTCCTAAACTTGATTTTAAAATTTCAAACTAGAATAATAATAGATTAATTACATGATAAACTAATAATATTTTCAGAAGTCTACAAAATGATATGAAATGAATAATAATACAGAAATATAACAATGCATGATTACAGAAACATTTAAGGAATCTTTCAAAAAGAATGCTACTTCTGAAACATTTCAGAAAAACTTTTCTCAAAAGGTTTCTCAAACATGAAAATGTTATCTTTATGAAAGATTTTGGAAATTCTTTACGTAAGCATTTCATCAATAAAATTTTAGACTTAAGTGAAATTCAATGCTGAAGTTGAAATATGACTGAAATGCTTTTGTAATATTACATGAAATCTTGAAATATTACATGCTGAATGCCCTTGGGAAAAAACATCAATTTTCGACGAAACCACACAGAAAAAAAAACTAGTAATATGTACTATAAATATTGGAAAAATGAGTATATTCTAGGAAAACCAACAACATTATTTTAATTTTTCATACTATAGTTATTTATTTTTACCATGCAGTATAGTAAAATATCAAATATTGCAACCACAAGTTGATATATAGTAAAAAATACTATACATACTATATTTTATACAATATATAAGATATAGGAAATTTGTCATAAGTATTACTATACTATATGCCAATGAAAACAATATGTACTAAAATTTACTATATTTATTCTTCATCTCCATTACTACATTTTTTAGTAAACATTACTAAATTTTCCTTTCAGCGAAACCACACAGAAAAAAACCTAGTAATATGTACTGTAAATATTGGAAAAATTACTATATTCTAGGAAAACCAACAACATTATTTTAAGTTTTCACATACTATAGCGATTTTTTTACTCTGCAGTATAGTAAAACGTCAAATATCGTAATAATAAATAAATATACAGTAAAAAATACTACACATACTGTGTTTTATAAAATATACATGATATGGGAAATTTCTATTTAAATATTACTACACTGTATTCCAAATACTACAATAAGTAGTAAAATTTACTATATTTATTCTCCATCTTTATTACTATATTTTTTTAGTAAAAAGTACTTAACTTTTCTTTCAAAAAAACCACACAGAAAAAAACTTAGTGATATATACTATAAATATTGGAAAAATTACTATATTCTAGGAAAACTAACAACATATTTTTTATTTTTCATATATTATAGCGATTTATTTTTACTATGTAGTACAGTAAAACGTCAAAAATCGCAACCGTAAGTTGATATCTAGTAAAAAATACTATATATACTGTATTTTATAAAATATACAAGATGTGGGAAATTTTTTCATAAGTATTACTACATTATATTCCAGTGACAACAATATGCAGTAAAATTTACTTTATTTATTCTTCATTTCAATTACTTCATTTTTTAAGTAAAAAGTACTTAATTTTTCTCTCGAAAAAAACCACACAGAAAAAAACTTAATGATACATACTATAAATATTGGAAAAATTACTATATTCTAGGAAAACCAACAACATTATTTTAATTTTTCACATATTATAGCGATTTTTTTTTACCATGCAGTATAGTAAAACGTCAAATATTGTAACCACAAGTTGATATATAGTAAAAAATACTGTACATACAGTATTTTATACAATATACAAGATATGGGAAATTTTTTCATAAGTATTACAACACTGTATTCCAATTACTACAGTATGTACTAAAATTTACTATATTTATTCTCCATCTCCATTACTACATCTTTTAGTAAAAATTACTAAATTTTCCTTTCAGCGAAACCACACAGAAAAAAACCTAGTAATATGTACTACAAATATTGGAAAAATTACTATATTCTAGGAAAACCAGCAACATTATTCTAATTTTTCACATATTATAGCGACTTATTTTTGCTATGCAGTATAGTAAAACGTCAAAAATCGCAATTATAAATTGATACACAGTAAAAAATACTATACATACTGTATTTAATACAATATACAAGATGTGGGAAATTTTTTCATAAGTATTATTGTACTATATTCCAACGACTACAATATGTACTAAAATTTACTATATTTATTCTCCATCTATATAACTACATTTTTTAGTAAAAATTACTAAATTTTCCTTTCAGCGAAACCACACAGAAAAAAATCTAGTAATAATATTTACTATGAATATTGGAAAAATTACTGTATTAAAGGAAAACCAACATTATTTTAATTTTTCATATTATGGTTATTTATTTTTACTATGTAGTACAGTAAAACGTCAAATATCGCAACCATAAGTTGATATATAGTAAAAAATACTATACATACTGTATTTTATACAATATATAAGATATGGGAAATTTTTTCATAAGTGTTACTATACTATATTCCAACGACTACAACATGTACTAAAATTTACTATATTTTCCTCCCAGTGCATTGAATTCTCAAAATATACCTGATATTCATAAAAAAAACTGTAAAAAACTTACGAGTGCGAGAAACTTTAGGGAGAGATCTTCGTCAGGAATCGTAGAGTTCGATAGCGATAAGGAAAACAAGGGAAAATGCTCTAATTTTTTGTTGGTGAAGGGATCAGTCGAAGGGCATCCGAAATTGGCGATACTGGAGCCGGCGCTGATAGATCTGTCGCCCATGGAACCATTTTTCCTCCAATGTCGAAACGCGTTGATCGCCGAGTAACTCCCCAAATTCAATCGATTTTGTTGGTTTTCTTTCTGCGGATTCGCATCTTTCTTCAGTTGCGAATTTTCCCTGCTCGAGGGCTGCAACAAAAAACGAAAAATCAATTTGATTTATTGAATATTGAAAAACTCGTGCACGAGTTGTAAATAATAATAATAATCATCGCTCGAAATTGGCGTATAAATCAATTATTCCCGTCTGCTGACTATCCTTGGCATTAATTTGCACAGCAAACTCGCCGCGATTTTCCGCGTCCGCGTGTATTTTTCGCGATTCTTTTTTTCCATGCGGAATCTAAAACGGTTATCGTGCAAGTTGAGTCCGAAAATTGCATGAAAACAAAGGAAATTTTCTAATTAAAAGTCGTCTAGTCGAACGCGTTTGCGAAAATTGATTTTATTTCTGTTATACGCAAGGACAAACAGTGCATTGTGCACCGGAGGTTGTCGATTCAGGCTACAATTGAATGGGAAGTTGAATGCTCAAAATGGTCTTTGCATCGGATTCCAAACGAAAATACAACGGATTTTTCCTTTGTTCCAGGTTTGATTTTATAAAAAAAAAGGAAAAATTTCGTTGTTATCATTAATTGCATCTCATGCACTAAAAAAAAAAATTTAACTGAAAAGTAGTTGAAATAGAAAAATAATGAACTTTTGTTATTTTAAGTGAAATAATTTGTCTAACTATAGTTATGATAAAAAACTATATTATATAATTATTTAATATGAACAATACTGAATATTGATAATAAATATCCAAAAAATAATGAAATTATTGTTGAAATTACAGCGAATGATAATAATAAAGAATAATGATGAATGTTAATAATTTTTAGTTAGAATAAAACCAAAATTCTATTAATAAAACTTAAAATTACATTTTCTCTCTTTATAATAAAAAAATTCATCTTGCATAAGAAGTTTCACAAAGTGAAACTCACTTTCTTGAACTATAGATTCAAATCTTATCTAAAAGTTCTGAAAAATGTCGAATTTCTCGAAATTTCGAAATTTTTAAAATTAAAAGATCTCAAAGAATCACAAATTTACAGAAATTCACAAAATTTCACAAGACTCCTAAATTTCTAAGAATTGGAAATGTCACAAAAGTTCACAAAAATGTTAAATTAAGAAACATCACATAATGTCACCAGTTAACAAGAAATACGAATATCAACATTTCTCAAAATCACAAGATGTAACAAATAATTAGATTCCAAAATATATTGATACATATTGCAAAATATTTGCTTGATATTGTCGCAGCCCTATAATTATTCAATATAAATAATACTGAATAATAATAAAAATTGTTGAAGAACAATACGAACAATAATAGTACGAATTTCAATGTATGATAATAATAAATGATCATTAAAAATGTGAATAATTTTTAGTAAGAATAAAATCAAAATACTATTAATAATACTTAAAATTATATTATCTCTCTTTATAATAAAAAAATTCATCCTGCATAAGAAGTTTCACAAAGTGAAACTCACTCTCTTTCACTGTAGATTCAAATCCCACCTAAAAGTTCTAAAAAATGTCAAATTTCTCGAAATTTTAAAATTACTAACATTGAAAAATCTCAAAGAGTTACAAATTTACAGAAATTTACAAAATTTCACAAGATTCCTAAATTTCGAAGAATTAGAAAATGTCACAAAAGTTCACGAAAATGTCAAATTAAAAAAAATCACATAATGTCACCAGTTTACAAGATTTAAGAATCACAAAATTTCTCAAAATCACAAGATGTAACAAATAATTAGATTACAAAATATATTAATGATTCCCGGTCATTTTCCCGAATCCAATTTCCCGAAAGGTCATTTTCCCGAAACAGCATTATTCCGAACGTATTATTTCCCGAACGACAATGTTCCCGAAAGTATTATTTCCCGATTTTCGGTTGGAATTTCACTTTTATTTTAATTGTATACATTTATAAATTTCATTAGAAGAGTCTTTAAGACTCTTAAATAATAATTCATATTCATAATAATAATTCAATAATAATTCATAAGAAGATTTACTGATGTAAGATGTATTACCTATATTAATACATATTGTAAAATATTTGCTTGATATTGCCACAGCCCCAAGCCCCATAATTATTTAATATAAATAACATTTAATAATAATAAAAAATAGTTGAAGAACAATATTAACAACAATAGTACAAATTACATTGTATAATAATGATAAATAATCATAATAAATGTTGATAATTTTAAGTAAGAATGAAACCAAAATATTATTAATAACAAATTAAATTGTATTTACTCTCTGAATAATAAAAAAACTCATTCGGCATAAGAAGTTTCACAAAGTGAAACTCACTCCATCTTACTATAGATTCAAATTCCATTAAAAAGTTCTAAAAAATGTCAAAAAATTGCAATGTTCCTCAAAATTTCAAAATGTTACAAAAATTGAAAAATCTCTAAAAGTGACAAATTTACAGAAACTCGCAAAATCAGAAGTTGACACAATATCTAAAAATTTTAAATAACGAAATGTTACAAAATTAAAAAGCTATAAAATGTCACAAAATGACGTTTTTACCAAGTTACAAAATTAGTCAATAAGAATGAAAAAATTGAATTGACTAAATTAAATAAAAAATAAAAAAAATTAATTAGTAAGTAGGAAAGAATAAAACCACAATATTATATTATTATATAATATTAAATAGTTATACAATAATAATATATACATATAAACCATAATAATAAGAAATATGAATAATGAATAAAATTATATTATTATATAATATAGTTACAATACTAGTCATAACAAATTTTATAATAATTATATTAATTATGACTATTTTTTTGATTACTTATAGATAAATATAATCAGACGTGAGAAAAAAACTTCTCTATAATAGAACAATTTTTTTAAATTTTTTAATGTTCAAAACATGTGAAATTACACATATTCTCAATTTCATTTCACTTTTTTCAAAACTCCAGAATTTTTCATTAAAACTCCATTATTTTCTTTCAATTCCACAGAAAAAAAAGCTCAACTTTCTTTTTTCTTGCAGCAGGTTTTTGGATTTCACTATTGTGTACCTCTGTAATATACACCTGAAGAAATGATGATGAAATGACGATGAGGTAAACACTATTTTGTCCTAGAATCTCATTTCACTGACTTTAAAAGTGAAACGAGTAAAAAACTCAACGAGAAGATAAAAAAATCCCGTACTTGTACAGAAACGAAAGTTTTGATATCATGAAATGTTGCTGTCATTCGATTTTGAACTCGTCGAAATCGATCTCGTCATTTGACCATCTCGTATTGTTGACATGTAAATTAATATGTATTATGACGTGCTGTTTGTAATACGAGGACTATTTTTGTACCCCGTGTATCGAAACACAAAACAAGTCGCATAGTAAAAATGATCACACGCAGATAATTATGCAACGAGGAGAAACATCAATAAAGATACGTTCTCGGAATTGTTTAATCTTTTTACAACCCACTATATGTTACTGAACGCGAAAGAAAATAATTTGGTTTTTGATATGTACAAGGAAAGAAATATTCGGTTCCAAGAACTAAATCATGTTGTAAAATATGGACCAACCAAAGTTTTGGATGTGACAACCAAAGTTTTGTTCATTCAACTACAGTTTTTGTTGTTGAAATTTAATATAAGTTGTCACAATGAAAACTTTGGTTGTCATACCTAAAACTTTGGTTGGTCTATATTTAACTAAACGAATGGTGGCTGGAACTAAAGATTTCGTTTCGTGTATGAACAATAAAATCCATTTATTTTGAGACTCGATGAATTGTAAAACTCATTTGAAATTTGGAATATCTGCTCAAAGATAAAATAGGATTTGGTATCCAAAAGGAAGGTCTTTGAAATAATTAATTTGTATTCTGGTGACGCCAGATTGCGTCGTTTCGGGATAAAGACGCTTAAACATTCCTTTGACGTAACTAATTGTAAGTCTGTCTGCAACTCGCTTTCACAATACACCATGCAAATTTCTCTGTTCATTTTCCTGGCGTGAAAAACTATTTGACAAGTTGAAAATCTCCGATTACACAATATCAAAGGTAAAATATTTTTTGATTTTCCTTGAATCCCCAAAAATAGGGAAAAAAATGAATGATAATAAAAATCATAAAAAGGTGCATAAAAGTATTCTTAACAGAAAATAAAATACGGAAAAATGATGAACTATGTACCAAATGAAATCTAGAATGAATGTTTTTTTGCATTGTTATTGTTAATGTTTTTGCAAAATTATAATTAACAAACGTTTATAGTAATAATGAATAAAATGAATAAATTACTAATTTACGATTGATAATTGCTATCGAAGCCCAACTTTAATAATAAGAACTTTGTTCGTAAAAAATTCTCCTGAAGCTAGGATTGTTGTTATTTTTGAGTAAACGAAATTGGAAATTCTAAATTTTGTTGAACTAGACAACTCAAATGAAATCATTTACTTTATTTGAATTTTGAAAAGTACATTTTTCACAGTTTACTCTCATTTTTATTATTCATTATTATAATTTTTTTGATTCTCAGTATTCTCATAATTTATTATTTATTATTATCAGATTTCGTATATTTATAATGTAATAATCAATAATAGTTAATTTATTGAATATATCATTGATTAGTCATCAATAATTTCATTAATAATGGCTATAAAAGCCAAACTTCAATAACTAGAATTAGGTTAAAAAATTTTTTCCTGAAGCCAGGATTGTTGTTATTTTTCAGTAAGTAAAATTAAGAATTCTGAAAATTGTTGAACTTTGACAACCCAAATAAAATCATTCATTTTTCTTTGAATTTGAAAAAGTACATTTTCCACAGTTTACTCTCATTTTTATTATTTATAATTATCATTTTCATGCATTTTTTTCTATTTCCAGTATTTTCATCATTCATTATTAATGATAATTCCATTTCGTTTATTTTTGATGAAATAATCATTAGTTATTGACAAAATTACTGAATATCAATTTCAACAATAATTCCTATGGAAGCCAAACTTCAATGATTAGAATTAGGTTAAAAAAAATTCTCCTGAGGCCAGGATTGCTATTTTTCAGTAAGTAAAACAAAAAATTCTGAATTTTGTTGAACTTTGACAACTCAAAAAAAATCATTCATCTTCTTTGAATTTTAAAAAGTACATTTTCCACAGTTTACCCTCATTTTTATTATTTACTATCATCATTTTTATGAATTTTTTTCTATTTCTAGTATTTTCATCAATCATGATTAATGATAATTTCATTTTTTTTATTTTTGATGAAATAATCATCAGTAATTTACAAAATTACTAAATATTAATTTCATCAATAATTGCTATCGAAGACAAACTTCAATAATTTGAATTTTGTTAAAAAAAATTCCCTTGAAGCCAGGACAAGACAATTAATTATTTATTGTTTACGACAATTTATTTACAATTCATTATTTATTCTTATCAGGTTTTGTATTGATCAAAAATAATTATTTATATGAATTTATCATTATTAATTCATTTATAATTTCATTAATAATTGCTATCGAAGTCAAACTTCAATAATTTGAATTTCGTTAAAAAAAATTCTTCTGAAGTCAGAATTGTTGTTATTTTTTAATAACTAAAATTGGGAATTCTAAATTTTGTTGAACTTGGACAACTCAAATGAAATCATTTACCTTATTTGAATTTTGAAAAGTACATTTTTCACAGTTTACTCTCATTTTTATTATTCATTATTATAATTTTTTTGATTTTCAGTATCCTTATCATTTCTTATTTATTATTATCAGATTTTGTATATTTATAATTTAATAATCAATAATAATTGATTTCAAGAATATATCATTGATTAGTCATAAATGATTTCATTAATAATTGCTATCGAAGCCAAACTTCAATAATTAGAATTAGGTTAAAAAAAATTTTCCTGAAGCCAGGATTGTTGTTATTTTTCAGTAAGTGAAATTAAAAATTCTGAATTTTGTTGAACTTTGACAACTCAAATAAAATCATTCATCTTCTTTGAATTTGAAAAAGTATATTTTCCACAGTTAACTCTTATTTTTATTATTTATAATTATCATATTCATGCATTTTTTTCTATTTCCAGTATTTTCATCATTCATTATTAATGATAATTTCATTTTGTTTATTGTTGATAAAATAATCATTAGTTATTGATAAAATTACTAAATATTAATTTCATCAATAATTTCTATCGAAGTCAAACTTCAATAATTTGAATTTTGTTAAAAAAATTGTTCTGAAGCCAGGACAAGACAATTAATTATTGATTATTTTTGACAATTTATTTACAATTTATTGTTTATGATTATTAGGTTTTAAGTATTGATAATGTAATAATCTAACAATCAATAATAATTCATTTATAATTTCATTAATAATTGCCATCGAAGTCAAACTTCAATAATTTGAATTTTGTAAAAAATTCTTCTGAAATCAGAATTGTTGTTATTTTTCAGTAAGTAAAATTATGGATTCTGAATTTGTTAAACTTTGACAACTCAAATGAAATCATTTATATTCCCTGAATTTGACAAAAATTGACAGGTACTTATTTTTTCATATATTAATTAATTAAGAACTGCAAGATATACAGAGGTTTTAAAAATCTAGAGGGGGGGGGGTGTGACGTCAAGATCCATAAATAAATTTTTTTAAACTTCCGAATTTCCAGCAATTTTCAGTCTATTCAAAAAAGAAAAGAACGTGTTAACTTTTTTTTATTCTTCAATTTACATCTACAGCGAATCCACAAATTTTGTTTTTCTAATTCCCTATTGTATGGAAAATTCCATTAACTAGAAAAATATGTCGATACTCAGTCTTGCATGGAAATATTTTTTACGCGATACCATCCCACGAAGTAAAAATTTATCCAGCAGTATTTTCACAAAGTAATAGGACAAACTATAAGAGCGTTTATTTCCTAATATTTGTGACGTTACATGAGTTTACTCGTCCGTATTTTTACGATAAAGCGAGAATTAAAGCAATGATATGTGAACTCGATGTGAGTAAAAACGTCATCAGAAACGGCGATGACCGCTCGCGAGCTAATTATAGAATTGAAACAGGCATTACATTTTGTCAAATTATTTTCAATGTTTTTACAGTTTTTTTACCGGCAGTTTATTCAAACGAGTTTTTCAAAATTCGAAAATTGAAAAATATTGTTATGAGTCTGGATGAAGTTTTTTTAAAGATTCTGGCAATATATGTTAGTTAACAAAATAACTAAAAAAGAGAAAGAAGGTTATTAAAAAAACGAGAAAGCCTCGTGCTTTTGATTTTTGAGGTCTCCCATTTCGTTTTCTAAACAAAAAAAACTTGCTAAATAAAAATCCAAACTCGGTGATTGGAGAATTCCACATGCTTTTCGCGAATCGTCAAAAATTGCGTCACGCAAGCAAAAAATATTTGCCGACATTGCATAAGTTTTTTTTTTGCAATTGCATAAGATTTTTTGACGCTCGACTATTTTATTGGCCGTAAATGTATTTTAGCGAAACCCATCAATTCAGATTTTCGTCATTAATTTTGTCTTTTTTTTATGGGAAGTGGTATTTTGTGATGCGAGTTGGAGTTTCGAATATAAAAATTCGTAAATTGGAAAAAATGCATCTTCAGAATTTTTTTTATTCTCGATGAATCAGTTGGTTTACAGTGAGCTCACTATTTTATAGAGCTGTTCATATAAAATCATAGATTTCTTCTATTTTTTTTTTTTTTTTTTTTTCGGATCTCAAATATATATGTAAGTTATCAAAGTTGAACAAAATTTGTTATTTCCAATTTTAGTTACTGAAAAATAGAAAAAGTCCTGGCTTCGATCAAAATCATTAATAGAAAAAATAGTGATTTATTATTTATTTACTTTGTCAATCACTAATGATAATTTCAACAAAAATAAACTAAATGAAATATTCATAAATAATGAATAATAAAAATACTAGAATGAAAAATAATGCATGAAAAATAATAAAAAAATAGAGTAAACTGTGAAAACTGTACTTTTTCAGTTATCCAACAAACGTATTACAGAATTTTTTCGTCAACTTTCCTATAACGATAGAAAAACACAAAATAGCAAGGTTGTGATTGAAAAATTTCGGATTCTTGAAAAATTTTTGACGCCCCCTCGAAAAAATTTGAAAAAAATGAAATTAATTCAGAACATTTTTTATAAAAATATACAATGGTATTTTTTTTTTGAAATGTTTCGATGTTTTCAGTGACTTTGAGATATGAGTGAAAACTTGGAATAATTCTTGCAGTATAAATCTGTATGAAAGTTCCAGAAATTTTCATATGAACATTATTGATTGATATCCTTACAACTTTAAAACTATTAAGAGATTTTTAGAAATTTTCAGACATTTTACTAGATTTTATATCGATTTTTCAAAATTTTTACAAATTTTTGAAAATGCCTTGAACCTACTCTACTGACAAATTGCCAAAAATAATTTTTAATTACCTAAAAATTTGGGTACCCGGCCACTTTCCCGAAAGCAGTTTCCCGACAGACAATTTTCCCGACGACCTTTTTCTCGACAAACACTTTTCCCGACAACAATTTTTCTGACAGCACTTCTCCCGACAAACAATTTACCCGACAACATTTTTCCCGACACTTCTTTTCTATTCATTTATATGAATATACCGGTACTGAGTAAGTTTTTCCAAAAATTTTTCAAAAGTTATGATTTTTTTTTAATGAAGTTTTTTTCTAATTTTTCAATTTTTTTACTGCAACAAAGTTTTTGAATTCGGAAAATTCGGGAAATTCGGCATTCGGGAAAATGGACGGGAATCAAAAGTTTGAATTGTACGAATAATTATGATTTTTAAGAGTTTGATTTCAACATTAGAAATAACATATTTTTCTGATTTTCTTACATTTATTTATACAGGGTGTCTCAAAGTCCGCGATAAAAAAAATTCTGAATTCCTTTTTCAATTTCGAGTCGAAAAGTCCTTTACCACTTTTTGTAAAACTCAAAAACAAAGAAGTTATTCAAATTTGAAATTTAAACAATAG
>JAPYZL010181095.1:0-20474 GCA_030522825.1 Platygaster orseoliae
GTTAGTCACAACTTTTTTGCGCAATAATGCTGGGAAACCCATGTTGACTCATGTCTATAATTACGAAACTAGAAGTATGTCACTCGGGACGTGACAATTGTAATACCTATTTTTTGTGGAATGTAAACATATAACGTATAATTTGATATATATTTCATGTTCTCTCTTTCCTACTACAATACACGTTACTGTATATAAATAAGTAATTTTTGAAGTTTATTGCATATATTATATTTTTAATAAGATCGTTAAAATTTCTTGTCAACTTTTTCCATGTTACATAAAAAATAATAAACTAATCTTAAATTTTTTTACGAAATCCTAGTAAAATTACCATTTTTTTGAATTTCAACTTAAATTAAAAATCATTTAACTTGTAATATAATACATAACTCCGCGTTGAGTACTAACTTATGACTAAAATTATAATTCTGAAATTAATTATTCAACGTTTTTTGAATTTCTAGATAGGTTTCAACCACTGTAACTATTTCCTGTATACTTATGCCCGTTATTATTAATAAAAAAATTTTGACTTTTACAGATCTTGAGTTAAAGGTCAAGGAAAATAAATCTTTGATTACGGCCCTAACTTCGGAAACTGGGGAATGAATAACGAAGTGACGAGCCCGTTGAACGTTACAAAAGACATCGCCCAATCAACGTCGACCTTTAAAATGATCGCTCTACGGTTTTTCTCTCTTTCCCAAAATTCTGTCACAACTTATTCTATGTATATAAAAAACAATAAACCAATCTTTGATTTTTTTCCCGAATTCTCATAAAATGACAATGTTCAAAAATTTCAGCACAAATTAAAAATCATACAATTTGTAATGTAATAACTTCGCGTTGAATAATGATTTATTATTATGATTCTGAAATTAAATATTCAACGGTTTTTCGAATTTCCAGAAAGTTTTCAACCATTGTAACTATTTTCTGTATGTGCCTGTTATTATTATTGAAAAAGTTTCGATTTTTATGTCTTGAGTCAAAGGTCAAGGAAAATGAATCACTAATTACGGCCCTTTCGGAAACTCGGAATCGAATAACGAACTGAAGAGCCCGTTTAACGTTTCAAAAGACGTCGCCCAATCAGCGTCGACCTTTAATATGTTCGCTCCATAGTTTTTAACGTTTTCCATGTATATAAAAAACAATAAACCAATCTTTAATTTTGTATTCGAAATTCTAATAAAATGACAATGTTCAAAAATTTCAGCACCAATTAAAAATCATTCTATTTGTAATGTAAAAACTTCGCGTTGAATAATGACTTATAATAATTATAATTCTGAAATTAAATATTTAACGGTTTTTTAAATTTCTAGAAAGTGTTCAATCATTGTAACTATTTTCTGTATGTGCCCGTTATTATTAATGAAAAAGTTTCGATTTTTATTTCTTAAGTCAAAGGTCAAGGAAAATGAATCACTAATTACGGCCCTTTCGGAAACTCGGAATCGAATAACGAACTGAAGAGCCCGTTTAATGTTTCAAAAGACGTCGCCCAATCAGCGTCAACCTTTAATATGTTCGCTCTATGGTTTTTCTCTTTTCCCCAAAATTCAAAGGAATCACGCCGACTACCACGAAAACAGAAAAACAAATGAACAGTTCGAGCTCAGAAAGCGATAAGTGTGCAGCGCATTAAAACCGTTCCCTTTATTTTCTGGTGCTAAATCGCTAAAGAACTTATTTTCTTTACCGTAATCGTTTCGCAATTACGAATTTGGTGAGTGATTACGGTTTTTCGCAAATTTTTCGTCCGTGGAATCCCGCGAAAACAGTTTTTTTTAGATTGTGAAATAAAAATCAAAGATTTTCAGTCCATTTTTTCCCATCGTGTATCGCGAAAAAGTTAATCGAGTTGTTTCCCGAGATTTCGCGATTTTTTTAGCCGAGATTGAAGTTTAAGAACAATTTCACGAAAATTAATCAAAATCGTCGATCGTCATTTGTCGGGTTTTAAAAATTATTTACGATAGTTTTTTGTTTTTATCGTTCTCTGTGAAAAAATGATTTTTCCTGGTGATTTTTCAATTTTTGTCGATGAATTCACATTATAAATTAGTGAAAAAGTGAAAGAAAATGAATTTTATTTCATGAAAATTTTGGTGAACGAGATATGAGAACAAAGGAACTCGGAAATTGGATATTTCGTTTTGTTTTCAATTTTACCGAAAAAGAATAGGGGGAAGTGAAAATGTGTGTTTATGACCGAAACGATATTTTTCTGTTGTGCTAGAAGTCGCGCGAAGACCGGCGCTATCTTTTCGTTAGAAAATGTGAAATTCCGACAATAGCATTTTCTAGAATCGACACTTGTACTCAGAAATGTGAAATAAAATTTTACGGAACTATAGTTCGGCAAATTTTTTTTTTTAATTGATTTCATTGATTGAAATTTCCGTGAAAGAGTTTTCCTTTAATATTATGATTTGGTATCATAATTTTTTAGCAAAATCGATTTTTGTATGAATATTTTATGTTGTATAATATTTATGATGAATTTGTTTGTGATAAACATATTTTCATTTACAGAATATATATAATCGTTTGCTTTGCTTCTTTTAAATATTATAATTCAAAACCATTTGAAAAAAAACCAAACTATAAATTATTGATAACAATTAAATTTATTCAAAAATTATTATCATTCATCATTTTGTTATTAAAAACCTAATAAAAAAACAACCAAAAAAACTTTAGAAAAACAACTAAAAATAATTACTTTCACCAAAAACATGAAACAAAATTATTAATTATTATTTTGAATGATAATAATTATCATTTGTAAGTTTAAGACAAAACGAAATTTATTTATTTAATAGAGTGTTAATAATATAACTTAATGACTAAATTCGAATGTTAAATAAATAGAATTTTGAAATTTCTCTTCGATTTTGATATTTTCGATGTCATTGGATTTTCGAAAATGACTGAAAAATTTGTAGACCTAAGAATAAAAACTTAACTATTCTAAAATTGAGTGTTTCAAAATTTTGGAAATAAAAATTGGATTCAAAAATTACAGAATCATATACTTATAATGTTTAAAATATTAGTTATTTTATGAATTTTATGCAATACCATTGTGAAATCTCAAAACTCTTCAATACTTGAAATTCATTTTTTAATTTCATTGTTAATAAAAATATGTTCAATTTTTTTTGCTCACATTTTCAAAAATAAATAATGGTCATTAATTTCAATAAGCAATGACAGAAAAACAAAAAAAATTCTTTTATTTTATGTAAATTAATTTATAAACAATTTAGAGCAAATTGAACATACAGGAAATCTGAAAAATAAAATTGTTTACTTGATATTCACAGACTTAAAATGTTTATCCCCGAAATTTGTAATTAATGAAAATATGTTCATTACTTTTTTTGCTTAAGTGTTCAAAAAGAAAATTTCAATTTTAAATAAGTAATAATAATAGAAAAATTTTTAATTTAATTGTCAAGTCTTATAAAATATAAATAATATATCATGCAATTGAGATTTTTTTTGTCAAGAAAAAAAAAGAGAAATGAATGAAAAGTAATAGATTAAATGCTCCAAAATTGTTAATGAAATTTAGTTTTCAATCAAATAAATGTGATAGAGTTATTAGAATCTTTTTCCACAGCAAAATAAAAATTATAAGTAATTTAAACAATTTGGAAATATACTTTTTCAAAATTACTGAAATTTTTTTTTCTTTCTTTTATAGTCAGTTTTCCTGATAAAATAAAGAATGCCGTCACTTTCTGGTAAAGTGAAGAAAACCCCTGCGGAGGGAACTACCGCAAATGTGGGAGTTCCGAAATCAGCAGGCAAAAAGAAAACACCTGGTGACAACTATGTCCTCGTCGGCTGGGACATAGATGCGACTGGCAGAAAGTTGATAGACGAAATCTGCCAAATCGCAGGTTACACCCCGAACGATGCGTACAATCAGTACGTAATGCCATACAGAAACTTGAATTTTTCTTCCAAAAAACGCCATGGCCTGAAAGTCATCACTATCACAAGATTCCGTATGCTGAAGGATGTGAAAGCCAACAAGGTCATTAAAAAACTTTTTTTTCATTTAAGATATTACTTTCAAAAATTTCATTATTGAAACTATCACTCAATTTCAAGAATTTTAAATTTTAAAAAATGTGTGATTTCCTAGATGTTCAATGTTTGAAATCTTATTTTTAGACAAAAAATATTGACATTTAGAATCATGATGGAAAAAAAACTTTCATTTCAGATTGTCGCAACGAAAAGCGAAGTGTCCGCTTTGACGGGATTCCTGGACTGGCTGTCGAAAATCAAGGGCGACTCCCATGACGGCGTGATCTTGATGTATCACGAGAACCAACAAGTTTTGCCCGGCCTTCTTCTGGAAAGTTTGAAGCGGTGGAATCTTTTTGATCGATTCAAAGAAATCGTCGTCGGATTCGTGAACAGTCAAAAAAGGAACAAGAACGAAAAAGGCGGATTCGCCATGCGCACGTTGGCTCGCACACTCCTCGATAAAGTAACGGAGCGGGTATTTAAAGTTGAAAAATACTTTGTGAAAATTCTTCCTTGCCACCCACTCCCCCTCCCCCCACCTCCTTCCTCGTCCGCCCCGGTAACTGTTTTTCAATGATAAGAGAAAAGTTCCCTGGGAAAAAGTTTGATAATGCGTTTTCGTATTATGAAAATTTTTCATAGTAGATTTCAGCGACCAAATACCATTCTCGATGTGGCCCACGAAGGCTTTTGTTTCGGGGAATTATTTTTCCAGCTTTTATGTAGAAGTATGACAAGAATAATATGAAAATTAATGTTTATGAAGTTTACCATGTTGACTAATGGCACGAAAAATTTTTTCTGAGATTCACCAAAAATAATATTAAACCTTGAAAAAACGAATTTGACGAAGCTCCTAACAAGAAATTTTCTGAACATGTTTATACACTAGTGATTTTGATTCCTATAAGAATTCCATTTCTTATTAGGTGGACTTAAAAAAATTAAAATGAGAAAAAAACTTTTTATCCAAACCAGTTGTTACACTTTTATGATAAATATCAAATTTTTTATAAGAAAATTTTGAGTTTCGTAAATTTTTCATCAACCAGAATTTTTATTTAAAAAATTTTATGTAAACGTTTCTACAGGAAATAAAATTTTATGAGAAGTTTTTATAACAAGAATCTTTAAAGTTTGGCCTTTTTTTGACGACGAATTTCATCATCGGTTATATGAGTTTCTTTGTCTACGATTTTTAGTGGCTTCGCTGAATTCACCATTTTGAGCTTTTGAAACATTGATAATTAATCTCAGAAAAACATTGCTGTTTGATTTTTCAGCGTTATAATCTTTATCAACATGAAACTTTGAGAATCGGACTGTGGGAAAATTTGAAAATGTGAATAGATAAGATATTTGACATGATAGAGTTTGGGAACGCTAAGCAATAAAACTTGAAACTTAACGTGAGAATTTTTATACAGGAGAAAATGGGTATTTTGGATTAGAATTATACAGGGTGTCCTAGAATCGACGTGCAATATTTTAACCAATTTTCTTTCGAATTTTTCTGAGACGAAAAGTCCTTTTCCACTTTTCTCAAAACTCAAAATTGGCCGAGATATTCGAGTTTGAAATTTAACCAATAAACGCGCTTTTCCGAGGAGTGGAGGTAAACACTACGGACCAAAATTTGCTGAAATTTTCTCCATATTGTTCTGAGTCAAAAAGTCCTTTGCAGTTTTTCAAAAAACTCAAAATGAAAAAAGATATTGGAGTTTGAAATCTGAGAAATCTGATTGGTTGAAACTTGTAACTAAAATATCTTTTTTGATTTTGAGTTTTTTGAAAAACTGCAACAGACTTTTCGACTCAAAATATTATGGAGAAAATTTTGGCAAATTTTGGTCCGTGGTGTCTACCCCCACTCCTGGGAAAAGCGCGTTTATTGGTTAAATTTCAAACTGGAATATCTCTGCCAATTTTGAGTTTTGAGAAAAGTGGAAAAGGACTTTTCGTCTCAGAAAAATCCGTAGAAAATTGGTTAAAATATTGCATATCGATTTTGGGACACCTTGTATTGCTTACAATTAATGGAATTTTTTTTATTTTCAAAATAGTTAACAAATAAAAGTAGTATCTGTAAAGTTAGTTTTTTTTTGTTAAACAAATTATACAATAACAAATAGAATAAAATAACAATAAAATAATTTTTATGAATTCAGAAAATCTAATTATGAAGTTATAAATCTTAACTCCTAATATGCCTTCTAAAATTTAAATGACATGATTAAAAATTTCATAGGTTCGATGTCAGTCGAATTTTGAATTGAGAAAAAAACTATAAAAATTTTCATTATAAAGTAACTGGCAATAAAAAGTGTTTAAAATTCAAAATAAAATATTAAAATTGCAAGAACTACGTAAATTAGTTACAAAACTGTAATTTTTTAAATTCCTTCGCAATTTTTTTTTTATAAAAAACATTTAAAAATTTCCAATTATAAATATTAAAATTCAAAGATGAAATTGACTTTTTTTAAGAACCGATTCAATTTAACAGGACAATTTGGACACTGCTTTGAAATGCGCAACGAATCGAGCTAAATACGCTTACGAAATTGTGGGAAAACTCGCCTCCACAAACCCCGGCGAATTTGAGGATGGAGATGAAAAAAAGAACGTCTCTGAAGGGGCCAGTGCGAAACTGAATCCAGTTGACCCCATCGAATTTGTTCGCCCACACATCACCACAGTAGCTGAAGAAGAGCAAAAGCTTATTGGTACGGTTTCCCTTCTGATAATATTATCTTTCATAGCTTTTAATAAGCAAATAATTTTTTTCCGATATAATTTACATTTTTTCAGGGTTAGAAATTATACAGTGATTTTTTAAAGTATTTACATGAATAACCTTTTTTACAGAAATTTTTCTTTTTAAAGTGATTCTCATGTTGCTGAAAATTTTGTTTCAGAATTCAAAGTTTTGCTGCAGAGGGAAAGTATCTTGAAGCCTATTTTCGCAACCATCTTCTACAGAACTAGAAAAGAGAGGCAGCAGGCTGCCCCTTTGCGCAGGCTTCTAGCCAAAGCTCATATCGAGTACTTGCAATTGCAGGTCATTAAATTTTAATATAGATTTATAGAAACATTAGAAATCTATGCGAATATTATAAATGCTACAAAATCTTATATATATACTTCAAAAAACACGAAATCGTTAAAAATCCACAAAATTTCCAAAATTTATAATGATTTGATATTCCCAGACGTCTTTTGAAATAGTGGAAATTTATTGAAATTAGAATTTTAGAGTATCGAATTCCAGAATTAAAAAAAAATACCAACAAAGGTTTCGAGTTATAATAAAAAAAATTAAAAAATACTTAAAGTATTGGAATGGCATTAGGAACTGTTTTCTGAAAAATCTGATCAAATATGTACGATTTATGAAACTAGAGCATCAAATTCTAAAAAAACGTATATAAAAATCTGGAGAAATACTATAAAATGCTGCAAAATCTTATATACTATTTTAAAAGTACGATAATATGAAAAGACTTAAAAATATTAAAAATTTACGTTGATTTAACTTTCTCAGACATCTTTGGAAATACTTGAAATCTATTCCCTAGTTACTTGATTTTTATAAAAAATCGACAAATTTTAAAAAAAACTCCGTTTCTACATATGGCTTTTATAAAACTGGATAGAAAATTTTAATTTTCATAAAAACAGTTTTATTAAAATTTTATTTTTATATAACGAAGCTTATAAATTGTCGTACTTAACAATTTTATAAGAAATTTATTTAAAAAAATTTGTTATAAAACTGTTTTTATAAAAATTGGTATTTTTTATGAAAACAGTTTCATAAAACGAACATTTTTTCATAAAGTTTTTATAAAATCAGTTTATAAAAAGAATACTTTTTTTATACAGAATTTTATAAATATCACAGTTACTAAGGTTGAAATGATAATTCTAGAAATTCAGACAGAAATTTGTTAAAATACCAACAAGTATTTCAGTTAATAAACGAACTCTAGAAAAATTCTTAAAGTATTACAATTTTATAAAGAACTGTGATCAGGCAAATGTGAATAAATTCGTACGATCTATAGAACTTGCAATTCCAAGACGTTTTAAAAATTTATTGAAATACTAGAAATCTATGAGAAAACCATAAAACGCTATAGAATCTTATATTCTTCCTGAAAAGTAGGATAATGTAAAAAATAAAAAAGGATAATGTAAAAAAACTTGAAAATATTGAAAATCTACGTTTGTTCAATTTTCACAGATATCTTTGAAATTACTAGAAATCTATAGAAATTAGAATTCTAGAGCATCGGATTCTATAAATTAGGACAGTAATTCAGAAAAATACCGAAAAGCATTTTGGCTAAGAAACAAACTCTAGAAAAATACTAAAATTATTATAATTCCATAAGAACAGTTTTCCGAAAAATTTGAACAAATATGTAGTACCTATAAAACTCGGAATTGTAAAACAACACATTACTTATTTCATGAAGTAATAGAAATTTGTAAGAAAAATTTAAAATACTACAAAATTTAGTCTATATTTCAAAAAGAATATAAATCTAAAAAATCTCCCAAAATTCAGAAAATCTATGAAATTAGACTCAAAGAGCATTGAATTCAAGATATCTATAAAGCAATCTGCAAATAAATTATAAATATTTAAAAACACTTAGAACTCGAAATCGTTATAAATTTTAATATAATAGCAAATTTTTGAAATTTGTAGACTCAATCATATAAATAACCAAAATTACTACAAAATTGCGTGAGTAACACAAAATACGTATTTTTTTGAAATTCCTGAAATACTTAAAGAATATATATTTCTTATAGAAGTTTCAAATTTTTATTAATTTTGAATTCTAAACTCTGGTACCTAATTTTTATAAAAAATCGCCAAATCTTTATAAAAAAACGTTTTTTTAAATTTATTTTATAAAAAACGAAGTTATTTTATAAAGATTTTACGATTTTTATTCAAATCACAATCACTAAGGAAGTGGCAACATTTTTCTTATACGTCTTCAATATAATGGAACTCAATTTTTTTTACCTAATACTCTCAGTGTTTTTTAAATAACTCATCATTTATACGGTTCAAAGATTTTTTTGATATTGTGAAATTCTATATAGCTTTCAAAATTTCGATGCTCTAAGACTCAAAGTGCTTAAAGAATTTCAATAATTTTCATAAATTTTTAAGAAAATAAAAGAAGACAGATTTTTTCAAACCCTTCGCCCCCCTCCCACCCTGAAAATTTGTTCTATCTACGCTCCTGATATTCGATCTGAAACATTGTTATTTCGTCGAACTCATAGGATAAATGGGTTTTCAGGAAGCCTGGAACAAGAATAAATTAGCCTCCATGGAAGAATTGATAAAGGAGAAGATTCCCGATGTGTCGGAGAAGGAGATGGAGGGATTCCTGCGAATCTTCGAGAGTCATTTCGACGAAGAAAAAGCACAGGAGCTGAAACTCGAGAAGGAGAAATTTGCCACGAAAAAGGCGAGTGAGAGAATCCGTGGTAAGCACAACATTTCGAGCAGCATGGACTCCGGCAACGAAAGCGTCGATACGAGCCTCAATCAGTCGCAGCTCGAGATTTCCGAGGCGGTTGTTTCGGAAAAAATAGCAGCAATGGCAATTGCTTAATAGCGTCAACTTTTTTTAAGTTAATCATTGTCCGCATTCTCGGTTTAAAAAGAAAAGAAATATGTTCGAATTGGGACCTGATTTTAGGGCTTGCGTGATTTTTGCAATAACGTTTAGTTTATTTCCTGTTTGCAGAGTTTGGTTTATCTGCTCGTGCGAATGAAAATTAAAGCTTTATTTTTTTATGTTTATTTCGCAACAATTATTATAAGTATTCGCATTATTATGAAGGCGGATTTTTTTTTGTTTTTCACTTTTTTTTGCACGGATTGATTATTGGTGACATATGGAACCAGCATGATTTTTCACGTGATCTGGAAACTTAACTGATTAAATTTGTCACTTTCAGAACTTTTTCATCAACTCGTGCTTGGTAGATTAAAAAACTGCGATGAATTGCCATTATTTTGCTTATTGAAAAAAAACTCCAGGTTTTGGAGTTTCTTGAATTTTGTTCGAATAAAGTGTCTTTCAAAACGAAGATTCTTTTCGCTTCTGATTTTTCGATTGAAAGCAGTTTATTACATTCGAATTTTTTACTCCACTTTCTATATCATTCAAGTTTCAAGCTTAGACATTATTTGAGATTTGGATAATTCAAATAATAGCCATTTTTGTAATACCCAGTTTTTCGAACCCAAAATTATCTGTACATTTGCCAAAATCTCTAAACGCACATGTACTAAAAATTCACTTCGCTTTCTATTTCATCCACAAAACTTCAATAGTTCGTTAATTATCCAAAAAAATTCTGTCTTCAAAGTTTTTGCGTGAAAGCTTTGAAAAGTTTTGACAATTTGTAAACTGCTGAAATCGGAAATAGAAGGATACTAAGCGCAAACTGCATCAATCATGTTTCTTTTTGTTTATTTTCCTGGATAATTTCGTTTAACAATGAAAAAGCGAGCGAATGATAATTACCGCTGATTGCAATTCATACTTGTGTAGTGTAATATTCATAAAGTGCAATTCATATTCATAAAGTGTTTTTTTTTCTTTTTGGGCGTAAGACACAACGATGATATTCATATATCATCGTTGTGACTTACGCCCAAAAAGAAAAAATTACACTTCTCTTCAGTTCACGATACCGAGAATGAATGCGAGAACATATCTCAAGATAAGAATTTCTGTTCAATATTTCGTTTTCCACTGGAATAATAAAATTTGAAAAATTGAAAAAGTTTGGTTTTGTTTTTTTGGTAACCTGGAATAAAATATTTGGGACCACTTTATCGTTAATGTGGATTTTTTATAATTTGGAAACTTAAAGTGTTTCGAGTTTCGAAATTAAATATAGGTGATTGTATTATGAATAATTCAAAAAAAAATTTCAGATTAAGAGAATAATGAATATTATTTAATTCAAATTTACCACATCATTAATTATTTGTTGTTAGCTTGCAAAATATTTCACAATATTGAGATTGTACTTCTTCGTTTTGAATTAGTATAAAACTACTGATTATTAGTGGAATTTTACTAATTGAAAAAGAGAAAAGTGAGCTACTAAAGATTAGTGAAAAAACACTAATTGAAATAGTAATTTTAGCTTACTAATTAAATTAGTAAGTTTTATTACTTTATTCTACAATATAGGATATTTTCTAAAACTTATTTGATCGTCGACCATGAATTACTTTTTGAAATAGTGAGAATCTATTAAGTCATTAGTAACCTAAAAAGTTCTACTAATTGAGCAGTAGATTTCGAAACTACTAATGTGGTTAGTGAAAATGTCATTAATGAAATTAGAAATAAATTCACTAATTGTTTAGTCGTTTTAAAAATTTCACTAATAGAAAGGTGAACTTATAAATCACTAATTCATGTAGTAGAATTTTACTATTTCTTTAACTAAATAATTGTGCAATTCCATTAATTCGATGGTTAATCACTCACCTACTTATTGAATTAGTAA
This sequence comes from Platygaster orseoliae, assembly GCA_030522825.1. Taxonomy (NCBI): domain Eukaryota; kingdom Metazoa; phylum Arthropoda; class Insecta; order Hymenoptera; family Platygastridae; genus Platygaster; species Platygaster orseoliae. The sequence continues at coordinate 11,626 of JAPYZL010181095.1, forward strand.
AAATTTCACTAATCCCAACTGATAGAGTAGATGAAATATTTTCTCATATACTTAGGATTGTTATCACTCGCGATGATAAAAGTGATTAAAAAATACGTTTTTCAAAAAGACAAAGTTTCCGTTTCAGCAATAATAACTATTAATCTTATGAAGTGAGCATAAAATATCTTCACCTTCGTAAACATTTCTTGCTGTGCAATAAATGGACGATATAATTCGATGATTTCGGCCTGGAAAATGACGTGCGCGTGCATTCAAAACGAATCATTATCCCGCGGTTTCATTCATGGAGAGTCGTCGAGCTCGCGGAGGAGTGGGGACGGTCTAACTAACGAATAAAAAGAGTTACGGAAAATTTTCCCGTAAAGCAAGAACGATTGCATCTGACAACTGGTTTCTTGATTTTCGAGTTCTCACTCGCTTGAGTCGCGACTTTGATATTCCAACAACGTTTCGTTCGAACTTAGCAAACTCGTAATCCCTATAGCGTTGCACGCGTAACGGTTTTGCGTATCCGAAAATTTTCCGTCGATTTTACAATTTTATGTGCATATCATTGGCGGAAATTTGATTCACGACATGGGTCAAGTTTATGGATCTGAAGCCGTTCAAAGGTATTTTATAGAAGTTTTTTTTCCCAGTTTCCAAGTGAATTTTGTATCGGATTTAAGTCTTTTTTTAACGGAGTTGTTTAATAGAGCAATGAAAAAGGCATTTTTGAGATAACTTTGCAAAATTGAGTGATTTTCAAATTGTTTTTTGGAAATATTTTCTAGTTGTAAGCATTTTTGACTTGAAATTAGTTGCTTTCCAAATAGTATTAGCTTTTTCTTTTCTAAAATTAACAGCGTAGAAAATTTGAGTTTTTTTTATATTTGGTTAATTTGAATGGTTTCAAGATTTTGTCATTTAAAATATTTGTGTTTCGACATTTTCGTATTTTCGAAAAAATACAAACGTGGGATTCGAAAATTGTATTTCCCAAATCCTAATAAAAATTTGTTCATTGAAATTCAATAGAATTGACAACTCAGTTATGTAAATCTTATTGAACTGCAAAGTAGTAGATTATTTTGCGGTTTCATTTTGCAAAACTATGTTGCAGTTTTTTCTTAATTTTCCATAATTCTCGTCTTTATCATTAATCACCGAAAACATTATCAAAGTTTATACCGGCTTATCGTAAATAATTGAAATTTTATTTAAACAAATTTAATTATCAATTTTCACTGGCTTATCGTAAATGATAAGATTTTGTAAATAACCAGCGTAAAAAACTGACTTTCTTAATTTCGTGAATTTTAAGTTTCAAGATTTGTCATTTTTAATATCCCTATTTTAACATTATCATCATCTCGAAAAAATACAAACGCGGGATTCAAAAATAATTTTTCCCAAACCCAAGCGAAAATTTATTTATTGAAATTCAATACCATTGACAACTTAGTTGTGTAAATCTTATTGAACTGCAAAATAAAATTCTTTGATTTGCGGATCTATTTTACAAAACATAGTTGCAGTTTTTTCTCAATTTTTCATAATTTTCGTCTTCACCATTTATCACTGAAAATGTACCAAAGTTCATACATGAGATCTTCGCTGTGATTAGAAAATTTTATGATTGATAGTTCTTCTTGATGATAAGATAAAGTTGTAACAATTCCTGGTCTTTGTTTTAATTCAGGTATGAAAAGCACAATGACCAGTTTTATTCAGTTAAAACCTTTTTCAAGCATGTATAATTATGTTGTGGAAGAAGCAAAGAAATTTTATAGAAATGCCTTGTAATATTTGACCCAACATAATTGTTGATTAATGAGAAAAGAAATGTTTGAACGATTCTCCTCGGATATGTTGTAATAAAATTTATTAATGTTAGTATTCGTTTGAAAATATTGTTTTTCTCATTATTACCTCAATAATAATAACTAATTATTATGAAATGTACAGGCTTGAAAAAGGTTCTAACTGAACCAAAACATCGTTATATATCCATTAGATGAATGACGTTTTCCTTTTGACTGGTCATCGTATTTTTAATATCTGAGATAAGATAAAGTTTTAATCGTATTCTTTTCTTGCAAGTACGATACGTAAATGGCACTTCTTTGCACTTTACTTCAAACGTGACAGCACTAGTAATCATACATCTTTTAAAAAAAAACACATTTTTTATACAATCTGGAAGTGTTCAACATATAATCATGCTCAAGTAGAAAAAATGTGGTTGTTTGCAGAACACATGTTTCGGTTCTAATGTTGAGTGTCACAGGTATTTTGAAAATTTTTCCCAATTTTTTTTTTATGTCATAAGTTTGCAATGTTTCAAGTACAGAATAGATACATATATATTTTTGCACATTTCAATGTACCATGGAAACGAAATTTTTCAGAACAAGTGCTATAAAACGTCATTTTCAAAGAAGGAAGTTGACTGTTTAGGAGAACTAGAAATTCGCAAGAAGATACGTTTGAATAATAACTGAATCAGTAAGAGTATAGAACTTATTCAGTTCATGTTTCAAAAATTAGCACAATTTCAGAACCAGGTAAATGTTAATTTAAACCTTTAATTAAAAGTTACTTTTATTTGATTGTGCACAATTCTGGCAACGCTGAAAATATAAACAAAATATCAAAAGTGTAATAAATATTGAAATTTATTTAACCCAAAGCTTGTAATTCAGTTAAAAATAAAATAAGCTGGAATCAATACTGAAAAGTTAATTTCTCACTAACACTGCAGGTTTTCGATGTTCCAAATTAAATTTTGTTCATGTTGAATATCAATACAATGAATACACTTTGATGGTAAGAAGTACAAAAATGTTTGAATTCAGGATACTGACAAATTTCATAATTTTTTTACTGCAATGAAATCTTTTACTTTTAACCAAATGTTTTTAACTGCAATGGAAAAAACAATTGTTTTAAAAAAATCTCAAATTGTCACGTAATTACTTGATAATTCTATCCTTATCATAAACTATCGTGTACTGGCATTTTCACGGCATCTGATTTTCTACGCATCAGCGAGCTCGCATAATAAAATTAATCCCCAGAATGTAACGCTCAAACGGAGAAAATTTAATTTCGTAATAACTGAGGTAATTCAACCGTTTCCCATTTCACAGAGAATCTGCATTAATTAATTTCGTATAGTTGATATGAAAAAACTGCCTTCGTTATGTTTACTGTGCGAAATTTTTGTTCGCCTTCAGAGAGTTTTTCTTTATGAATTTTGAAAATTAGATGCACCCATGAAAGGAAGAGCGATATAAATGAAGACGTGAAAGGATAGAACAAATTTAACCATGGAATTTTATTCTGAGGATTATTTTTTTGATAAGAACATCAAAAGAATGCTGCAGAAGGCATTACAAAAATGACGTACTGCGTCCGAAGAAATAAAAACTCACGCAATTTTATTTGATCTGACACAAAAGAAATTTATTCTGGATTTCTCTATATTAAATGCAGTTGACCTGCGTATCATCAAACGAATTTTCAAGTTATTTAGAACTTCAGTTTTTGAATATTCTTTTTCAGTATTTAATTAATTTTATTATTTTCCACCACCACATTTTGTTTAACAGAAATTAAAATTTTTCAATTTAAGTTTTGTTATTCAAAGGTCGCTTTTTAATGAATAATTTTGCAGAGTATGGTCTTTGTTAATACGGTAAATATGTATATTCTTGTGATAAAATTGCTAGAAGAAATATTCTTAAACAATCAACAAATTTCATTCTAGCATAATATTTTACAATTTTTTATGGTTTTTGGAACCAACATCCAACATTTATGAATCGAAAACATATTGAAAGCTTTGTAAAATACAATTCAATACATGTTAGAAATAGCAGTGATCCGAAATTTTCGTTGACTCTCCAAGATTTGATCTCAAGATTAGAACTTCATTGCATGCTTGTTTTGCGAGATTTCGAACAACTTCTGAAAATTCGTATTGAACTTTCAGGAGTTTTACTCGGTAATGATTTTCGAAAACTTTCCTACTTTTTCGATTTAACTTCTGATAAACTGAAAAGCAATCGTACGTATATCGAAGCTCTCGATTATTTTTATAATGAGAACAAACTGAGTTATTTTCATACTGGTTTGTGGTTTTTTTTTTTTCAAGTTTATTTTCCTCCAAAAATGATTAGATATTCCATTAAAATTAACTGATGGATAATTAATCATTTTTGTCGTTAGCGGTTAAAATGAATACAGCTTTCATATTCATAATTTGCAGTTGATATTTTTGTTTATTCACAAGTAAGCTGTTGAAAATTTTCTGGAACCAATTATTTAAATGAAAAATTTTAGAGCTTAAACACAGCCTTTCAGAGTATTTTCACTGAATTTTCTATTGAAATATAAATAAACGATATACTAATTTTACAAAATACATTTTTAATTGTTTTTCCGGCTGTGGCGCAAATTGCATGATATTGACACTGTAATACATAAGGAGTTTTTGAAATTTGGATGTATGAAAACGACGTTCTCCAAAATCCAAGAACTAAACGTGTAATCATTTTTTAGGCATTTTAAATGAAGAACTTTCAAAAATTTAATTAGAATTTTTTGTACTATGTTTGTTTTCAGTTATGTAGAAACATCAATTTTAGTTTTTTAATAAACACAAATTTTGATAATAAGTTTCCAAATTTTTTTCTCGTTAAAAATCATTAATTCTGTTTATTTGGATGTTTTAAGAAGTAACAAAATTTCTTTCTTGTTTCTCGATTTTTCTAACCGACTGTAAATTTCTAATGGACTATACACTTTGAGATGATCAATACCAAATTCAAGAAAACTTTGAGCATGATGCGATTGAGAAATTTTTTTCCATGACCATAATATGAACTTATATTTTATAAAAAGTTTTGTTTAAATACTTGAGCCTAAATTTTCTTTTGTGCAAAATTCAATTTGTAGATTTTGTCTTTCACTCGTTTCTTAATTAGTATTGTATTATTCATATAAATATATTTACATTCATACATTTCCGAACTTACGAATAACTAACACCATTATACTAAAAATCAATGTAAACTTTATACTTTCGTGACGTTGTTTCTTATACACGCGTTAAGAACCTATTTATTAATAAAAAAATAAAAACGCAGAGGAGGTATATTGTAAAAGTCAAAATGAAAAAAAAAATTATCATATAATATGTTATATAATATAACTATACATAATATTAAATTATGAAAGTTCAAATTTGATGTCAAAATAAAAACGTAAAAATCCAAACTCAGTTGAAATTAAAATCAGATGATTCAAAAATTCTGAATCAAAACATCAAAACGCAACAAAAGTACAAAGCAAGGAAAGTTGTAATTTCTAAGCATATTGACATTTTGATGAGTTTTTAGGAAAATTTCAGAAAGTTTTCCTGGAAAAATATATAAAAAAAAATATCATGCAAAACTCTTGGAATTTTGAGTGCCCAATTTTTCTTCAACTTATCAAATAATTTGACACACATAAAAAATGCAACAACAAAAAAACCTTACTTTTAAATTCTTGAAGTTTTTTCCACAAAAAAAAAACGTTACATAAAGTAGCGTAACAACGGACATTTCGCGAATTACGCAAAAGCTCACGTGGGTCATTTTCCAAGGCAGGCAACACGAATTTTCCACGCGAAAAAGTCGCTTTTTTTCGTAACCTCGCGGAAAATAATACGATTATAAGAGACCCGCACGAATGAGGCAAATTACTTGATTATACTTCGGGAAGAGAATGCAAATCGAAAATGCATTTATGACTGTTATCATAAGATGAAGACGGTCCCGATAGCATCGTGCCGAGTTACAGCACTCCCTGAAGACGCGGATAACGCGAGACCTGTAATCATTCCGACGCGAAATCATTCTGGGAAGAAAAAGAAAATTCCGCCAAAGTTGTCCAAAGCCGGGAAAAGCGGGCGCAAAGTTGCGAAAGAGAGCGCGATAACTGCGAAGGACCCGCGCACGCTCGATTAAGAGGGATTAAAACTTGAGTCCGAGAGTCCAATTAATTATCCCCGGGTTGTAAAGGATCTCTGGAAACGGATGTTCCGAAGTCGTTCCGCTGTTAGTTTTCAATTTATTCGGGGCTAAATCGAATTGTTAGTTGGCGAGACTCGAATTGTTTGGATGGGAAAGAGACATCGAAAATTTTACTTTTAAGGAGATTGATGGAGACAGCGAAAGAGATTTTTTTAAGTTGAAACAATTTTTTATTTGAGAATAGTATATTGTGCAACGAGTGCGCAAAAAATACGATCAGAATCATCATTATTGCCTACTCGTTGCTCATACTTTTTTTCTCAACTCGAGCGTAAAAATGGCGATTTTGGTGCCATCCTCAGAATTGGCAAAACACACTTTTTTTCGACTAATTTGCGAAAAATGATTTTGTTTGTTAGTGAAAACATGGATTTGATTTTTTTGAACAATTTTCAAACACTTTATGTTCCAAGTCGAATCAGAAATGAAATCTACCAGGTGTAATTGTTATCTTTTTGGAATTTTGCTTAGTTGCATTCACTTTGAAACCGAAAGAATAAGATTACTGATACTGGTAGTTAATATCTACAAATTAAGTGTAGATAATAAATTTTGAAAATTCTTTGAACACCGTTATTTCTAACAAACGTACAAATAAAACAATCATTTCACTAGCTTTTCTTTTCCATTTATTATTGATCGAAAAATTTAATGATAAAGACGTAAAGATGTAAGAAAAGGAAAAAATCGAAAAGCACAATCATCCAAAACTTTTTCATTTAGATCGAAAAAAAAATTTTTTTTTTACAACTTTTCAATCTGTATTAAAAGTCTCTCATAATTGCCGTTTCCTGTATTGACTAACTGTATTTTATTCTGTTATAAAATAAAAATATGAATGGTACAAATAAGTATTTTTTCTGTGTCATTAGTGACTCCGCAAAATCTCTGTAAGAACAAACAAAATGGTCAGATTTTCGTTTTGTAAAACTCCGAAAATTGCATCATGTTAAAACTAATGAATCTTCATGCAAAAAATATTGAAAGGGTTATATGAAACGTGATTAATTTTAACTCTGTTTCAGCGAACCAAAGCGCACGGTTACTTTGACGATAAATGGAATCTCTCACACAGGTTTCAGTTGGAAAAAGAATATTACCTTTTTTAATTTAGTTTTCCAATGAAATCGAAAAGGATTTAACATTTTAGAAGTGAATTTGTAGTAGGTGATGCAGAATATTATTTTCAACTAGACATACTTTCATAACAAACTGCCGGTCATGAATTTTTCACTAATTGGAATATTTCATATTGAAAAGAAAATTTTTTATCAAAAAATTGAAGTAGAAGTTACTATTCAGTTTCTGAATTTTGAATATAAAGAAAACTTCCTCAAATAATAATTGTAGTCGTTTACGTATTTCGAAGTTGCATCAAAAAACATTGCTATAACGAGAATCGTTTTTTTTAATCTTCTACTTAACTTATTTTCACAAACGGTCATCTAAATTTTTGCAAACTTTAATTTTGTAAGTTTATAACATTTGACATTTGATTCTTTTAAGCTCTTATGCTAGTAAAAAAAAATGAAGTTTTTACGTAAGTAATATGAAAGTGCAGTTTTATGACTGTTTATTCTTTGTAATTTTAAAAAAGAAATGTTCTGAATTTTTTGGGTTATGGTTAATTCGTAATTTTTAATTCTGATTTTTGTAAATATCAAATTTTACGAATCTTCACAATTTTTAAAAATAAATAACGTAGTTTTAAATATATATTAGATACAAAAATACGTAATTAACTACCTAGATACTACAAATGATCATAAAAAATCTATGTGTTGTTATTATCGATTTCACAATTTAAAAACTTTCCAAATGAATAATGTATATTCCAAAACTCCCTAACTTATTTATAATAGTCGATTTCTTGGATTTTTATTAAATTTTTCAAAAATGAACAGTAATGTAAATAGTAACAATGAAGTATTTCAGTTGGAAATCATTAAAACGGGTAGATTTTGGAACTTATTTAATGTTAATAAAAAACATGTCTGAATATTCCTTAATTTCAATTATTGAAATCAATTCTTTAGGATTAAAAAATATTTTTTCAATGATTTCATTTAAATAAATGGTGAATCTTAACATTCGTGTAAGGTTTTTATTTTCAGAAACCTCGTTATAGTAAAATTTTGACTGGCGATTCTGAACTTTTATAATTAAAAAACTTACTTTTTTCTCAATTTTGTAATTTCAACACTTTTTCAATTTCGTTTGTAAACGAATTCCCATATTTAAAAAATTATGTTCGAAAAAATTATTAATTAAAATGTCAGTGATGTTGTTTACAAAATCTAACTTTTCTAAACATCGGAAACTCAATCGGAAATTTTTTATTATGCTCCTACTTATTTTTTACTTGCCTTTTAAAAGTGTATTTTTTAGCAGCTTCCAAATTATGAAACGTGAATCATACAAATTTTGTTTGATACACACAAAAAAAAATATTTTAAACTCAAGACTTTATTATTCGTCCCGCACACATAATGTCAATTTTAATAAAGTTATTGCTTTATATTCACTTCACTACTTATTTATGTTGGAAAAATTTGCCTATTCAGTTAAAAACATTATTGTCTGAAAAGCACACTCATTTGGTAAAAAAAAAAAATTTTTTTTCTATTTCATTCACATTTCAAAATACGACGATTATTGATATCTTATACATCTGCAACGATCACAAGTACAGGGTGCGCCACCAAAATCCGGACAAATTCAACAAAAAATTCATTACAAATATTTGTCATGAATAAATTTATTTAAAAAAAAACCTTTCTACAT
>JAPYZL010181101.1:0-11353 GCA_030522825.1 Platygaster orseoliae
AGGAAGCAAAAAACGGCTACTTGCACAACAAAACAGCGCACAGCTGTTTACTTTTCCGGCCTAGGCCAGCAAAGTAAGTACTTTGCCGGCCTAGGCCAGTAAAGTAAGTACTATACGTCAAAAGGCTACTTTGCGGAGGCTCTCTGAGTACGAAATACTGTATTTTGCGGAGTATTTTGCAAAAAAAATTTTTCAATGATTTAGTGAACATTGAATAATTGAATGATTGATAACATATGTTTAGGATTTTTATTATTTGATAAACTTTACGAAGAATATTCTGGAAATCTTCTAGGATTTCACATGAAATTCCACTTACTCATATATTGTTTAAAGTTTATTTCGTAATGAACTTTTCTGGATTTTTCATATATAATACTCACGTTTTTTCAAAAAGTCAAGAAACATATATTTATGTTTCATTTCACCTAACCTCAGAATTTCCAAAGTAAAACTTTTAATTACACGTAAGTAAAAAACATTATGGAACATCATAATCATACAATTACATAAGGAAAAAACAATACCTATAGCATAAATAACTTTGAAAAATCATCAACGATCGAAAAATCATAGTTAATTGAATATAAAAAATTGGAAAAAAATATGAAAAATAGAAGAAAGTTACTGAAAATCATTAGAAATAATAAAAAATGGTACAAAATTAAGTAATGTAATAAAAAACTCTAAAATATTTATTTCTACATACATTTGCAATTTTCTATATTATATTTCTATGATTTTAGATACTGTAAAAAAACATCAAGTTTTCAGCATCATGTAAATTAATGATGAACTATAAAAATCATAGACAACTGTTAAATTATGGAAAATTAAAAAAATTCAAAACAAAGCATAGAAACATATAGTAAACTGTAGTAAATTATTCAAAATTACATCTTATTTTAAAAAATGTTTAAAACAACTGAAAGGCTATTTTTTCTAATTATTATCATTGTTATTATAATTTATTATCATTATTTTATTCTATATTATATTATATAACTATAATACGTTTTTATCATTTCATTTTTGAATTAATATTTCAATGAAAAATTCACCTTCATACTATTAAATAATTGAAAATCAATCGTCTCTAATCTTCAATGTAAATAATTGTTTCTGGCGATTTTTTATTTGAATTTTCTAGAAAGTCAAAGAAAAAAAGACCAAAATCAAATAATATTGCAATTGCTATGCAATAAAAGAGAAATTTAAAATTCCAAGATCAGAAAAATTTGGGATTCTGAATTTCAGATACAGTAATTTAGAAAATTTTTTGTATTTTGTAACACAATATTCAAATGACTGTATTCCTATAAATTCGTTTGAAAAATGATGATTTGTTTTCTCATCATTTGAATTTTCTACAAAATCAAAGTAAAAAAGATAATTTATAAAAATTTTTTGGCTTCACATTAGATCAAAGGAACGATCATTAAATAAATTCAAAATTTCAAGATCAGAAAAATTTGAGATGCTGATATTTTAAATAGATAAATTCTGAAAATTTTGCGTATTGTAAAAAACAATATTAAATTGACTGTATTCTTATAAATTTGTTTCAAAAAATGTTGTTTAATTATTAATGATGATTTGTTTTCTCATCATTTGAATTTTCTACAAAATCAAAGTAAAAAAGACAATAATGCAATAATATAACAATAGTTATGCAATTTATGAGAAATTCCAACTTTCACGATCGGAAAATTTATGGATTCTGATATTTTAGACACAGAAATTTTGAAAATTTTGCGTATTTTGTAACACAACATTCAAATGACTGTATTCAAAAACTTCGTTTAGAGAATGATGATTTGTTTTCTCATTATTTGACTTTCCTACAAAATCAAAGTCAAAAAGACAATAATTTATATATATAACAATAGTTATGCAATGAATGATAAATTCGAAATTTCCATTTCAAAAAAGTTTGAGATTCTGATATTTGAAATACATGTATTTTTAAAATTTTGCGTATTTTGTAACACAATATTAAATTGACTGTATTCATATAAATTCGTTGAAAAAATGATGTTATGTTTTTTTATCATTTGAATTTTCTACATAATCAAAGTGAAAAAGATAATTATTAAAAAATTTTTGGCTCCACATTAGATCGTAGGAACGATTATTAAAGAAATTTAAATTTTCAATATCAGAAACACTTGAGATTCTGATATTTTGAGTAGATGAATTCTGAAAATTTTGCGTATTGTGAAACACAATATTAAATTGACTGTATTCTTATAAATTTGTTTCAAAAAATTTTGTTTAATTATTAATGATGATTTGTTTTCTCATCATTTGAATTTTCTGCAAAATCAAAGTAAAAAAGACAATAATTCAGTAACATAACAATCGTAATGCAATTAATGAGAAATTTTAACTTTCAAGGTCGGAAAAGTTTGGGATTCTCATATTTTAGACACAGGAATTTTGAAAATTTCGCTTATTTTGTAACACAACATTCAAATGACTGTATTCCAAAACTTCGTTTAAAAAATAATGATTTGTTTTATTATCATTTGAATTTTCTACAAAATCAAAGTCAAAAAGATAATAATTTTATAATATAACAATAGTTATGCAATGAATGGGATATTAGAAATTCCAAGATCAGAAAACTTTGGGATTCTGATATTTTAGATATAGGAATTTTTAAAATTTCGCTTATTTTGTAACACAATATTCAGTTGACTGTATTCCTATAAATTTGTTTGAAAAATGATGATTTGTTTTCTCATCATTAGAATTTTCTACAAAATCAAAGTAAAAAAGACAATAATTAAATAATACAACAATGGTAATGCAATTTATGAGTAAATTTTAAATTTTAAGATCAGAAAAGTTCGAGATTCTGCCATTTTAAATACATGAATTTTGAAAATTTTACGTATTTTGTAACGGAATATTAAATTAACTGTATTCCAAAACTTCATTTACAAAATGATGACTAGTTTTCTTATCATATAAATTCAGTGTTTCTTTTTCATCAATTCGTAGGTGAAAATTTTTCATCTAATTTACTGCATGCTAAAAGAAATGAAACAAACTGAGAAATAAATACATAAAATGTATGGGTTTAGTTATGGGTATAGTTTTAACTAATTGAAAATAATAAATTATAAATTAATGAAATTGTGAAAAAATAGTCGTAAGCGTTAAATTCAAACTCGTTTTGAAACAACGCTCCAACATTTATAAAGGTGTACATTGAAAACATAACAAAATTGGAGAACACGATTTGAAGATGAAATTAAGGTGAAATACAAAAAACGCATTTCACATCAGTTTGAAACTTCGAAGGCGAAAAAAGTCGAAATCAATAGTTTTCAACATTTTCACTTGCAAATTTCAAATACTGACTCTAAAAAAAACTGAAATTCAAGATGAAATTTCGAATCGAATTCTTATTCGTAGAATCTTCCTGATTATGTGTAATTTCAAAATCCATTGAAACATTTTCCAAATTTCATTTCAGTGTAACACGCCCCAGAAATGTCGCCGAATACTCCACAAAATGATTCCGGTAAATGAACGGTGACTCCGTAGTAGCTGTAAAAAGAGTCTCGTCACGACTGCGACGATCGATTGAAAAACCCCCGTAAATCTCGTAGCCTATAAGTCGTTCGTTGTCGAATCGAATGCGCTCTGTACATGAACTGGGAGCGCGGTTTTTCAAGAAATTTCTTTCGCACACGGATATTTATAATGGGAATTCGATGTGAATATCCGATAAAACGGCCGGAATGGTTAGGACGATTCCGGCGATAGATGATTCGATATCTCCTCACTGAAAATGCTCGCTTCCAACGGTCGATAGCGTGACTTCTTTGGAAATAGAGAGAAAATGAGAATAGTCAGTGAGAATATCAGAACAATCGACGTGCAATTTCAGGGGACGCCGATATAAACGGTCATTGATATCGTGCTCTCCATTTCGAACGCGTTACCTTGCACCAAGGTAACGTTGAGCAACGTAAATTGTTTACCGAAGACGTCGAATCGAATTTTCTTCGATCTAATAAAACGTCTTCTGAAGAAATCTTTTCCTAATCAAGAAGTCACACCTTGAAACCAAAAAACAATGATAAATTCAATAATTTAATAAATTGTTTTTTAATTTTGGAAATTCAAGGTTGACTCAACATCTCAAAAAACTAAAAACTCTAATTCCACAAAAAAACTCCCAAAAACGTTCAACAGTTTGTACCCACGATTTCGATTCAGTTTGCCATTCTCCTTCATGGAAATCGCTTACACTTAAGCACACAGGATAAATGCTAGCATTTACATATCTTTGAGGTTTCGTGATCTCATTCACGAGAATCGTCCATAATATTTCTCCTTTTCAACGTTTTCCCCAGCATTTTCTGTCTTTATACTTATCATAGCGTATTTTTCAGTGCTCTCGAATGACGCGAATAACGATGTCTTTTGTCTTAAAAAATATCGGGCAGCTGCACGAAAATTCTTGCTATGGAAATTTTTAGAGAGAAATAATACTGGGGTACACATGACGTGACTTTCACAAAGCATGGTGGGTAAAAAATATTGACGGTCTCTCAGCATGACGAACGATGAATGTAAGGATGACGTGAATGACGGAAAAGTGAAAAATGTGAACTTCATGGAACGAAAGGTGCACGTATACATCTCGTGATGAGAGTTTTGAAAATTTATTTCACTTTTTCATGTGGAAACTGTAAAAATTGAAAGAAAAAACTGGAATTTTTCCTTTCGAAATCAGAACTTTGTGAAATGTGTATTATTATTATAATAATAATATTATAAGTATAACTACATATTTTGAAATCAAAATGAAGTTGAAAATACATTTAAAGAAGTCGAAATTGTCAATTTTTTTTTGGTGAATGCACCACGACTAGGTATGCAAGTTGCGCTTGCCTGGAAAGTTGCGAGAATCGGCAAGCCAAGATAGACAGGCAGGACCAAATCCAAATTATAGAGCGAGCGTGGCGTGCAAAGTGAACGGATTGAGAACATCGTTAGAAGACCCAGGGTTGGCTATACAAAGACAGGTGACTCAAGTGATTTGCATTGCTGTATTCTGCGCCAAAGGAAGTGCGGAAACGGAGATTTATTTGTTGTGCTGCATTAACCAACGTCTACATTAGCAAAACTCTGTCAAAGCTTTGCTGCCTTTCCCTCGACTTGTTGCTTATGCTTAAATCATCAAAATTCTTCAAGCGATTTCATGTGAAAAATAGTAGATTATTCAGAAATATTTTACAGATGAGTCAATTTTATAGAACATTGATTAACTGATCAAGATTTCATGAAATGAAATATTGCAAAAGTGGAATAGTTATTTTTAATAGAATGATAAAACTTTTTAAAAGAGCGTAGAAATATGTCTGTGTGAATAAGTATGAGAAGTGATAGAAATGGTAATTTTATTTTTCATCTAACTTTGGAAAATGCCAGGAAAATTTCAAAAGAAAATATAAATGATTTGTAGTAATAGAGACGATTCGAAAAAAAATTCTAAAAACTTTTGTGATTATAAAATGCAAAGAGAAAATGGTAAAAATAAATCAATAATTAGTAGATTTCAGAAACGAATTTCATTAGATTTTCCAATTTCATTAGAATGAAATTTTTTTTCATTTATTCTGCGAGCTGTAAAATAAGTATTATTTTTGTACTTGATAAAGAAGCAGAAAAATTATTATATTAAAAATTTCATGTGAAAATAGTTCATAAAAAAATTTCTACAGAACATCAATTACCGAAGAATTAATTTCCCAGGAAATAAAGTTTATAAAAAGTGAAGAAGAAAAGGGTTATTCAGAAAATCATAAAAATGTTGAAAATAATGAATTCTTCTCTTTATTTATTTTTCATTCAAAGAATTCCAGAATAACTTGAAAACAAGCAACGAAATCGTATAAAAATGTTAAAAAGAAAGAAAGAGAATTAGAAATGGTATTTTACTGAATCAGGTAAAAATAAAATGCAGAGATATTAAGGATTATTTATTTTTTACAAATTGGTCCCAAAAAACAACGTGTTAAGAACAATAAGGTTATTATATAATTTTTCAAATCATTATGCAAACTGTGAAATAAGTGTGATTTTTAACTTCACGATAAGGCCATAAAATCTTCAAAAGAACTTTTTTATAAAAAATATACTGTTATTATACAAAATATTGTTAAATAAACTTGTAGATAATATAAATAACTCAAGAAACGATTTCTTAATAAATAATGTATATAGTAAAGTAAATAAAAAAAATGGAAAATTTTTAATACATTGATTTTCAATGATTTTGCCGAATTGAAATGAGTGATTTTCCGACCACTTAAGGCCATGAAATTATCAGATTAAAGATTTTATGAAAAAAATATTTAAAAAATCCAGTAATTTCACAGAATAAGTCAATTTCATAGCACATTGATATACTTATCACAATTTTATGACCTAGAGTACTGTGAAAATGAATAAATAATAATAGAAGGAATGAATCAAAAAGTTATTTTTCATGTGGAATGACAGTTTTTGGAAAGACACGAAAATAAAAAGAAAATAAAAATAATTTGTGGAAATGTAGACAATTTTAGAAAATTCTGAAAACTTTTGTTATGATAAAATGCACAGAGGAAATGGTGAAAATGATTCAATAATTAATGAAAGATATCAGAAACCGAATTCATTAGAACGTGAAATTTATAATTTTTTTTCATTATCCTGCGAGCTGCAAAATGAGTATTATTTTCGTTCTTGATAAAAAAAGTTGAATAATTTTCAAATTAAAAGTTTTATGTAAAAATAATTCATAAAAAAATCTTCTACAGAACATCGATTACCTAAGAGTTTATTACCCAGCAAATGAAGTTCATAAAAAGTGTAAGAGAAAATGTTTCTAAAGAAAGTCATGAAAATGTTTAAATAAATGAATTCTTCTCTTTATTTATTTTCCATTGAAATAACTCTAGAATAACTTGAAAAGACGCAATGAAATCGTATAAAAATGTTAAAAAGGAAGAGAGAGAATTTTAAATGGTATTTTACTGAATCAGGTAAAAATAAAATGCAAAGATATTAAGGATAGTTTATTTTTTACAGATTAGTCCCAAAAAACAACGTTTTAAGAACAATTAAGTTATTATATAATTTTTCAAATCATTATGCAAACTGTAAAATAAGTGTGATTTTCGAACTTCACGATAAGGCCATAAAATTATCAGAAAAACTATTTTTTACAACAAAAATAAACTTGTAGATAATATAAATAACTCAAGAAATTATTTTTTGTTGAATGGAGTACATATTAAAGTAAAAAAAAAACAAGGATAATTTTCAATAAATTGATTTTTTTATGATTTTGCCAAGTTAAAATTAGTGATTTTTCGACTTGTTAAGGCCATGAAATTATCAGATTAAAAACTTCATATAAAAAATACTAGAATATTTCAATAATTATTTACAGATACGTCGATTTCATAACACATTGATATCTACAAATAAAGATTTTATGAACTAGAGTAATGTAAAAATGAATTAATAATAGAAGAAGTCAACCGAAAAGTTATTTTTGATTAAATGATGGTTTTTGAAAAGACACTCAATGGAAAGAAAATAAAAATAATTTGTGGAAATATAGACAATTTTAAAAAATTCTGAAAGCCTTTGTTATATGATAAAATGCAAAGAAGAAATAGTAAAAATAAGTCAATAAATAATTAGTGGTAGATATCAAAACCAACTCCATTAGAATAAAAAATTTATTATTTTTTCAATTATTCTGTGAGCTGTAAAATAAGTATCATTTTCCTACTTGATAAAGAAGCTGAAAAATTATTAAATTAAAAACTTTACATGAAAATAGTTCATAAAAAAATTTCTACGGAAAATCAATTACTGAAGAGTTTATTACCTAGGAAATAAAGTTCGTAAAAAGTAAAAAAGAAAATGTTTCTTTAGAAACTCATAAAAAAGTTGAAAATAACGAATTTTTTTCTTTACTTTCCGTTGAAAGTATTCAAAAATAACTTGAAAAAACACAATAAAGATCCTATTATAATAATAAAAAAATATATAAAAAATCTAAAATGGTATTTTACTAAATAAGGCAAAAAAAGGTATTTAAATTGAATATAATGAATTTTTTCACTGATTGGCCCCAAAAACCAACTTATGAGGAACAATTAAGTAATTAAATTATTTTTACAATTATCCTGCAAACTGCAAAATAAGTGTGATTATTGAACTTCCCCAAAAAGCCATAAAACATCAGAAAAACTTTTTTATATAACAAATACTGATATTATAAAATTTGTCAGATGTATCTATATAGTTTTCCAGAATAAGACACTTTACAGTAATAAATTGTTTACTATTTTTAAAGTACAATAAACAAGTTTCATAATAATATAAAACTAATAACATTACCAACAATAATAAAAAACATAATAATCTCGTCATAATAATTTATTGATAAAAAATGACCAGGAATCACAAAGAAGAACTGAATCACTATAGATGTTCCTCATGTATAACATACAGTAATACACGAATCCCACAATATTACAGTAATTGCACACCTTGAAAAAAAGAATCTCATCAAACATAGTTTACTTCACTCATCCTGAATAAATGAATGCTCCGTAAAAAAGAGCGACGGTTGAAAATCTCGACAGTAAAGAACAAGCTTCAGGAGAAAATAGATTCCTTCATTAAAATTTACAGACACGGAAGAACAAAAGGAGAATCCATTAAAAAATGAAGTAAGACCATTTCTTAACTATACCATTACGTTATTAAGAGTCTCGTAAAATTTCTTTATCGTAATGTAATGGATTGTGATCAAAATCCGTAAATTCTTTGGAGAAAAGATAAATCAATACTGAAACTCGGCGGTTTTCTTCAGAGAGATTTGAATACATTCTCCATAAATCCATCCATGTTTTACAAGTGCCCCGTATCCGTCTTACAACTTTCAACGTATTTCGATACCCATAAACATTTTTTCTATTGGCTCATCATCTTTCAATAACATCGGAACAAACGATTCCAAGTGGAATATTTCACTTGCTTTGAAAGAAGAAACGAGTAAAATAATTGGACTTTTGCATGGAAAATTATTTTGTAGTGAACTATCGAGAATTTCGCAGGTAATAAAATACAAAATGGAACTTTCTGAATTTCATAACATGGTTGTACGTGCGTTATCAAGCTCGAATCACTAGCAGACAAAAGCTTTATGCATTCTACATAAAAGAACACGCGAGGGAAAAAAACAGAGCTTTTTTTGTAGTGCCTTTCAAGTGATATTGACAATTTCTGGGTTTTAGTCATGAAAAATTTATTAGGAATCGAAGGAAGATTATTTTCCTTATAACCTACCGTAAAAGTACCGAACTTTGCCTTGGATGGGTTCGCTCATCAATGGAGAAAAGCAGTAACGTATAAAATAATCCTTCTACGGCTTCTGATGATCCGTAGAAGGGATTATGGAGCATTTTGTTGAATTCGACGTTGTGTTCTTGGCTGCGCGAAGCATTGCACGAAGTCTGTTTCACTTCAATTGTAAACGCGATTTACTCGTGGAATGAAATGGTTTTTGCGATTCGGAAAGAAATGGATCTTTATGAGAGAATTCGAATTTTATTGTTGGAGGGTTTGAGATGGGATGGTGTCTATTGTGTGTGAATTTTTTGTGCATTGTTGAGTTTTTGGAGAGATTTGTTGTACATATAGAGTTTTGTGCATAATTTTTTGTGCAAATTGAAATTATAGATTGCAACAATCGATGAAAAATCTGAATTGCGTTCTTAGTGATTTTGATTTTTATGAAAAATGGCGGAATTCTTATAAGAATCAGAAATTTTATGTGAATTCATTTTTCATGAAGTCGATTTTATAGAAACCTTATGAGAAAAATTTTTCATATAAAAACCAGTTACAGTTTCCACAAATTTTATACAGAAAAAAATGTTATCATAAATTTTATACAGAAAAAAATTTTATCATAAATTTAAATCAGAAAAAAATTTTATCATGAATTTTAAATTATCTTCTAGAAATTTGTACAGGAAATAGAATTTCATAAAAAAAACTTTTTTGTATGGTTTTTATATGGTTACTATTTTAAAAAAGTTTTTCTTATAAGAATTTTTATAAGGTCGATCTTAAACAAATTTTCATAATGTTTTCATAAAAATCAAAATCACTAGGCCTATAAATCAGCAACACAAGGAAGTATTGGTATTATTTACAAGTATTTTCGAATTATTTTTGTAATAATTATGAACAAATTAGCATGGTATAATAATAATGAATAATTGCATTCTTAAGAAGCATTTGTCAATTTTAAGTTGCTCATTACAATCTTCTATAATTCTAAACAAAGAAATGTTTTTTTAAAAAAATAAATTATTATTATAATGTACAATGGATTGCTGCACAAAAATCTGTATGCACAATAAATGTATGCACAATGTTATCAATGCATAAAAAATTATGTATAATAAATACCCTCCCAAAATATATATAAAAATTTATAATTTTTTGAAACCAATCAACGATTCTTAAGTTTTCCATGTAGTATTTTATACATACACATTTAAATTTGAACATTGTAAAATGCTTACTTCTTTTACAAATGAAAAATTTTAATTCGGTTATTTTTTACATAATTTGGATGTGAGATTTAATGAATAATTTTAAATCAAATTCAAATTTTTGCATTGCAATATTGAAATATGAATGAAAACGAAATTTTTTATTCAATAAAACTTAATTCATTAATTAAAAATCTATCAAAAAGTGTGAAATTAATTTTTATGTAACAATAGACGATTTTGTTATGATTGCAGAAAAATGTTATTTCTCTGAATTTGTTATAGAATAAATTTACAAGCCTAAAAATATAAAATTTTTCTTTGATTATTTTTCTATTAACATTTTGCATAAAAAAATCTGTTATTTTTATTTTTTTTTATCTTTGTTTTGAACAGTTCCAAATGTTTAGAAAATTACGAATTTCATACATCATGTAAATTCCCGTTACTTATGAGAATATAAAAATCACCGATTTTCTAATAGTTTTCAGAATTCCATACGTGAAACAGTTTTAAAATTTTTCAGAAAGTTGTTTGTTTTTTAAAATTTAAAAAGTTTGAAAATAAATGTTTTTTAAACAAATGCCGGAAAATAATTTACTGAATATTTTTTGAAAATTTACATGATTTTCAGAAAATAAACTGAGCTGCAGACAATATTTGAAAAATATACAGGGTGTCCCAGAAATCACCGGAACAACCGTTAACAGTGAATTCCTTATTGAATTTCGAAACGATTTTTCCTTTGCCGTTTTTTGAAA